>JAQGBY010000079.1:0-71260 GCA_034698785.1 Mycogona germanica
TGCCCCCCCCCCCCCCCCAGGTAGCCGACCTGGTAATTTTGCCTAACCTCGGCTGTCTAGGAAATTTATCTTTAACGTGTCCTGAAATCGTACAGGAATGCAGGTAATCGCTTTACGGTTCCACTCCGAAAGAAGACGTGCAAAGGAATTTCTCTCGCCCGAAAAATTTCGAAGGCAGCCGGAATCGAAACAGCGATACGGACATTGTACGCAGGCACGCTAACCATTACGACACCTCTTCGAACCTCATAAGACCTTTTGAAAACCAGCGCAGCAAACTAAGAGAGAGAGTTCGTGAGCACTCAACATCGTATTTTTAGGATTTTAGAAAGGTGGCACTTGTGTAGACGCGGGTATCAGGAGGATAGCTGCGGGTCGGAATCATTAGGGTTGCACACGTTTACTGAGAAGGAATGAGACGCTGTAAGAGAGGGTCTTTTTGGAAAGGAGAGAAGAAAAAAAAACGAAATCGAAAAATGTATACATGCCCCCACCGTCTAATATCGAGTCACGCATAAAATTCGAGACCGCTACTGGGACGACAGAGAACACGCATCTCGCCATGCCTGCTGCCGTCGTAAAATTTTATAGAGAAAATCTGTTTGACAATGCAATCACATTTTTTACCGTCTTTCCATCTGCGAGCAGAAGAAGCAGAAAGATACAGGGGCTACCGGCAAACCGGACGGAGCTGGATTTCTGTATAAAGAAATCTGGATTTCAAACGCTACCGGAATGATCTATCTATGCACTCTCATTTTAATCCCGTGGAAACCTTAATTTGTTACATTCCTAAGTTAGACAAAATTTCCAGGTCGCCTACCTGGTGAACCTCCTTGACGAACATTTTATATCCTCCACCAAATGACAAAACTACAATGCGCATCTGTGCGTGCAAAACGAGATAAAATCGCGAGAGTAATTCACCCAATCAAATACACACCTCCGTCTAAAGTTTTTCAAGCAATATTTTGGTCAGCTTGGTTAGCATTTTTTCTATTGGCACTCCCGTTCGTGCCAACAAATCCGCGATTAATCCGCATCACGTCCGCCATTATTACCAGTCTGTCACCGCAACCGACGGGCCGATACCAGCCGTGCCTGTGTCTATGCGTTCCGCTCGGCGCGGTGCGTTTTACCACCGTTAATGAACTAGAAAAGTGGGCCCAAACCATAAGACGAAAAAAAGGGGAGTGGGGGGAAGGCGAAGACACGAAAAAGGTGTTGGCGAAGGGGAGGGAGAGAAAATGGGAACCGGGGACGGGAGGCTCCATAACAGGCGCGGGGTCGGCCGAACTCACGCGCACTTTCCAAGACGGATGATGGTTTGTTTCGGCGGCGTAACAAACCGTGGGTGCAAACAATTAATCTCCCGCTAATGGCGCTCCGGTGAATTAGCCAACAAGCGTTCGGATTCAGCGATTCGCGACGGCGGCGTCTTCGTCGTCGACCAAATGTGTTTTTTTTGTACTCTCTTCAGCATCTCTCTGGCTACGATCGTTTTTCTCGCTTTTTGATTGAATTTTCTTGGTAATTGAAAGTAATTTCAGTACTGACTGTGGCGGAGCTGTTGCGGTGACTTTGCAACTATCTACAGAGTATAGCGCATGAGTAGTATGGTTTAGATTCAATCAATCCTCTCAGCCGTAATACAATTTGAGAATGCGAGTCCCCGTAACGAAGTGTTGAGAACTAATGTTATCCATAAAAAACACTAAATGATAAAAAGATATTTGCATTTTCTTTCTTCTGAAGTCTTTGTGTATACAAGAAAAATACATACCTGTTTGGAACCACAGTTATCAAAGTCTTGCTATCGGAAACAGGCTAAACACCCATCACATATTCGTCCCCGACATACAGTGTATCCGAACCAAATGACTGTCAAAACTTTGCCTTACCTATAAAAATAGAAAAGAAAAAACACAAATTATTAATAAACGATTCGTGAAAATCCAGTTGCATTGAGTGTATTGGTTCAACTGTAGTTCTCCTGTAGTGATTTTACACTACAATGAGTTTTTAAAAATAATCATTGCATAGTATGGTAGAAAATATATTTGTTAAGGGAGGTCCATCAGCTTGTAAACCAATGCAAATGTGCACACAAAAATAAAATGCAAGCAACTACTATGCAAATTCTTGTAAATGGCAATATTTGTAATACAGAATATACTTGCAATGGTATGCGTTTTGGCGACATTTAAATACGGTAGTTTTAAGTTTCCGGTGACTTGCAAAACTGACAAGAAACAGCCATCTAGATCCCAACAAAATCTACATTTCGGCAAACAGGTTACAAGAAACACTGTTCCCCAAACGTCAGTCACGAAAAATCACGCCATTTTTATTATCGCTCACAGGTCAGTTACCCCCTAACCAAACAGCTGTTCGGCTTAATTGAAGACCATCATTCACAAGCAGCCAGCCAAAATGCAACACCCATATTTCACAATTCCCGCGGCATCTTGTATAGATCATGGTCGTAAGCCCGATCGCATTCAAAATGCATATATAGACCACGCGCAGTGTCCATCGTATAAATATTCCATATACGGGGGGGTTCTCTCTCTGAAATAGGCCACACGCATTTCGCAGATACAGGCCACTGTCAAGTGAAAAATCGCCAACGAAATTGTGAATTTTATTGCGCGAGACATCAATTCTGAACTTCATCCGCGCTTGCCCGTTTTGGCAACCCAGCGGAGCTTTTTCAACGGGATGGATGATCGCAGATACCCGATCCAAGTTGCGGAACAGTCTGACCGGCTTGCAAATGTCAGTAATTTCGCCAGTGGTTTGGCATAACCCCTCCCCCCATAAAATAATAACTGGGATATCCCCACCCCAACACACAAACAGCAACAAAAACCACACACACACACACAATTGTTTTGAAAATAGTTAAAATTGTATTTTCTTATTCATCGCTTTGGTGGTAGGTGGGGATAGGTGATATTGCACAATTCATCATTTATAAACAAACGATCATCCATCCATTCCCAATCATGATGAAAAAGCTTGTGGTTAAAAACTGATGTATCTCAATGCGAGCGTGCAGTACGGAAACAGTGACGTGTCCGATAATTTCGCTGAAACAATGTAACGTAAATTTATATTTGAAACCTCGTCAAACATAACTTTACCATGAAACAATACCACGGACGACCACAATGCGTGATTTAATTCCAATCACCCAAAAAATGCAGCAATATCAATTGAACGGCAATCTGAACGACATTTTTCGGCATCATCGGCGAACCCGTAACACTAACATTTTACCTAATGTTGATGGCGACGCGCAGATATATTCAAAATGTGAGTGCATGTCGTAACCCCCCCTTAGCGATCACAGCGACGCCATGTGTTCAAGTACAACGATAGCCTGCAACCAGATACCAGAGGTATATAGTAGATGCCTCTCTTTTTGGTTCGTCCTATCAAGTTTATCGGTTTATACCCGAATTTTAAGCCCTGTGTCAATCCCGCTCGGCATCGTAATATTCGTATCAGACTATCAGTCCATCGATGCTAGGGGTTGTATGGGTGTAAGGGGTGGAAATATGAAAAGTGGGGAAGAAATAGGGGTGACGCAGGGGTATTCTATTTGGTTAGCCAGCTAGAACACATTTCTATCGATCCTGACATTTACAAAATTTATATGTCCACGTAAATTGGGCGTCACTTCGGCAAAAGTGGGGGTGGGGGGAGGAGGGCGGAGATCGCGAGCATCTTTTTTCATCCCCCAATATATTTTTATCTCTCGGCGAACGTATTTGCGCCCCACGACACACGCGCACACACCACCATCTTCCAAGAGCATGAAGCACAACAGAGCTTTTACAACGGACCGCTCAGAAATGAGATTGACAAAACGAAAGAAATCCTCCAAATGACCAACTCCAAATATGACCGTCAAATCGTAAAATGTCATTTATGCGAAATACGATTTGGTTTTAATGTAAAACGAAAAATTGCAGTGCCAGGCAATTTATAAAAGAATTTCCAGACAAAAAATGTACGCTAAACAAAAACTGCAATAGTCATTTTGTTTGGTCACGTTTCATTCATGTATGTCTAAAATGGCATTAATTTCTGTTATATTTTAACATTTTTAAGAGCAATTTTGAATCGACTACTTTTTGTAATACACGCAAGTTTCGCATTTCGCTCTTGTAGAGCGAGCGACACTTAGAACCTGAAGAATTCGAATGATGACTTCACGGAGTTGCGGAAGAACGGAGAAATTAAAAACCAACGTGTGTGACAAATTTTAATGGAATAAATAAAATAATAGCAATTTTATGATCAAATTTATATCGAAACGTCTTTTTTGGCCACCCTGTAGATAAATTCTGATTTGAATCCACAATTTTCTTTTGCTGTGTAAACTTTGCTTAAATAAATTATATTTAAAGCAGCATAATCTTTTTTGCAGGATTTGGTTACGAATATTTTTCGTTAAGAAAGTCTATACAAATACAGTATTACGAATATGTAACCAAATGTAAAAGCAAAATTTTCAGCAGCAGGCAAAAGTCTGGGTCTAATCGATGATGTATAGCAGGGTTTGGAAGCCAGCGCTTCGAAAATGACAGGGGGTATACATTTTGATGATCGATAAAAATAGTTCGATAGCTCACGTGACGTCATTCGGTAAATATTCTGAGCAAAATCCCGGACCCACATGCCCTTATAAGGTGCGTCGATTCCTTGTGTTTCTGTATGTCATTATCAGTATCTTGCAGTGGTCAAAGCAAAAAAAGTATTTAGAAATTGTAAACAAATGTGTGTAACAAAAAGCCAGACGTCTTATTTCTATTATTTTGTAATATCAATCCTTTCGTTTTTCTCTGCAACTTTTGGATTTTGTTGCTATTCTATCTGGTATATTTATTCTATCTGATATAAAGTATATCCGAATCGGCGTACACTTTTGCACTTCTGTTAAGTTTATCAAGTTATTTCAGATTACGCGAGCTTTCACCTTATGGCTGCAACACACACATCAAAATAATCAAATGTCTAGAAACTTTGTTTCAAAACATAATTCAAATAATTTAAAATGAAAAACGAATAGATATCAATGTTGTACAGAAAACGTAACAAATCTCAGAACGACCCGGAAAAATAAATTTGTTGATTTGCAAAGGGAAACTGGGTCGTCCTAAGGCCACTTCAACGGACCGCTACAATTTGCGGATTAGTGATGTTGGGTCGGCTGAATCTATTGATTACGTGAGATGCGCGATTAGGCATATGAATAATTTACAACCGCACCTCACGGCAGTTAATAGTTGAAAGAACATAGAATTTTGGTAGTACAGGATGACGGAACTAACTCTACAGTGACAAGGCCACGGCGCAGCACGTCTTTAACGTCACACTTAATTCGCCAATTTACAACTTCCGGTCGGGTCGCCACGTGTACACTGTACCACATGCACTAGATTACGGTTGCGTGTGGGACGGGGTGGCCCTGATGCTGTTGCAAGACTTTTCATATTTTTATTTTGCCAACATCGAAAGTCGGCGAATGGGGTCGCGATGTTGAGCTATCGCTGAAAGCGGGGGTGCAACGTAAATTCAACTTCCGTTATATCCATGATCGTTCTATCCGTCACAACCGTGATAGCGGGCAAATACCGTGAATGTGCGCTTCAATGAACACTCATGATGACATTTAAGAATCGTTCCATAAAAACAAGTCAACCGTACACTAATTTTTTTTTTAACCTCAACTGACATTCGAATACCACCTGCTCATGTCTTCCAACTGTTGTAAATTAAGTCTCTTGGACTGGGTTGTCGCATATTCTAAACAATTTCGGAAATATTTATTGTATACACTGTGATCCATAAAAGAGCACCCCAAATAAAAAATATCACAACTTCTTGAAAAATGCTTCGATTTAAATGAAATGTTGCGGTGTTCTACTTTAATGAGTAGAGATTCAAATTTGCGTGCATAGGTGGCGCTGCATATCAGCTTCATTTTATTTAAGAGAGATGTTGCTGCTGAAAGACTCATTCGCAAACATTTAGCAAATTGGTGATGGTGTATGTTCGTGTTTCTGCACTCGATCTAACTGGAATTAAAACTGTTCCAAGTTCTCGGATGAAATGCCAGTTGGCTTGGATAATTGAAAAATTTCTGTTGGAGGTGCGGACGACGCCAGAGTGCAGGCGACTGACACGACGAAAGCGCGATATACAGTGTCGTGATCAAAGTTATTGTAATGCACAAACAATCCATGCTGACCCATAAAAGTACCAAATTATTAGAACATTGCCAACGAGCTTCATGAATCGTTGCTTCGGAACGAGCTTTTGGCACACAGAAGGAGGCACGATGGCACATTAATGCTCAAAGCCAAAAGGATTGGCACGAAGTTTTGAAGAAAAAATGTTACCGTCCCAGGTGGCGCTGTAGTTTATGGGGTAACCGTATTTGCCCAGGGAAAACACCTTGTTGTTGTTGGCAATATACGTTGAAACGTAACTGCAAAAGCGGACACACTTCCCCCAAATTCCCCAGTGCACCAACTCCCCCGCATATGCGAAACACCGTCAATCCATCAAAATGCATCCCAGTGGTTGACTGAGTAGAATGCGATAACCGACACCGGCCATTAATTCTGGGGGGAACTAGGGCTGAAAGCTATGCGGTTTCTTTTTTTCTACTTTTTGAATTTGAGAGCGCCATGCCTATATAAAGCGACGATGACGTCACGCGTAAAGTGTTTCTCCGTCATCATTAATAATTACACTACCTCCAACGCAATGTGCGGTTATGCCGGATAAAATAATCCAATTCCACTCGGACCGAGATTTTAATCCACAAATTGGATATGAAATATCTAATGTAATCTCATAGTTTCACTGAACTAGAATCTGATCCCAGAACATACTGGTTTCTTTGTATGATAGAATTTCATCAAACGCCTCGCCAGACGCCCATCGGCTCAATCAACCGATTCTTAATTCTCAGAAATGACACCAGATGGCGCCAATTACTGCCACGCACGATGAGGATACTTGCAACATGGGACCCCCCTATTTGAGCAACCCCGATGATACAATAAAATATACGGGGATCACGTCACGTACAGGAAACGTCAGTTACAACAAGCGTCAGATATTGGTAAAGTGGATGTGCTTTTTCTGCTTTTCGATTATATTTTGTATGAGTTTGGTGAGCTGGGTTCGTTAGGTTAGGTAAGGCGAGTTAGATAAATTAAATAAGTTTCGTATAGCATTTGTAGCGGGGAGTGAACTCGTATCTCGGCAAACTCCGAGTTCCCATATCTGACGCTTATCGTAACTGACTTTTCTTGTGCGTGACGGCGACCTAATATACGGTCCGTACGGTATTCCAATTCATTGTAAAGAAGCCCACCAGAGGGTATGCGCCCACGCCAAAAAAAAAAAAAAAAAAAAAAAAAATGAGGCGAAAAAAAAAACTGTTCGCCCCCATAACCTGTCGGCCAACACGGAACAACCACAATTTGCAGGCCGCGCGTCGTGTTGAAAGTCAAAATTGCTTCCCCCGCCTTCTTCTGCGCTTTGGGTAGCGGCCAAAAAAATTCATGTATATGCAACGTCGCGAGCTTGGTATTGGCTGATTGCTCCGCTGCTAAACAGCTAAACCACGTCGAATCTCACTAGATAGTCACCATCGACGTACAACGGAAGGGGTCTGAGTTATTTTAACGCAAACCACACGTAAGCGGACACGGTTACAAAGTCGTTCGCTAGATGGCGCTTTAAATATCCGGAAAGATTACTCATTCGCCACATGTTATACGTACGTGCAAATTGACAAATTCGAAAACAATGAAAAAGCGCCATGTATTACGCCATTAAGAACTGATAACAATAAATTAGAAATTATAATTCCACGAGTAATAACAACAATAAAATATAATTGATAATTATGAAGATAATTTTTTTAGTTTCGTAGTTCACGGGATTCGAACACTCGAAACACAAAGTCGGTTAAACAATGAAACCAGTTTCAAATTCAATTAAAATTGTTTGGAGTCGTTTGACCGTTAGTCTTTGTTCAGTACCAACTTTGAACCAGCGTGTGTAGCATTTTGACAAAAGTATAAATTGCCACTTCAGTTTTGTTAAGAATAAAACGAAGGCTACAATTCGACAGCAACGCCACCGCACGAAAACGCGTGGTGCCAATACACATAATGTAAGAGTGGGGATAGACAAAAAAGAAATGAGAGAGGACTAGCACGAAAGAAGAAAAAAAGAGACTCTAGTTTACGACGACAAGCTAATATTGCGGGCTAAAAACGAGAAGAAGGGATGTCGACTAAAACCAAAAATCTGCTCATCCCAACTCTCTTCCTTCTTTTAAAAAATCGCGCATTCGGTCAAGTTATACAAGTGTAGGCGTTCGATAAAAAGAGGATTGGATAAAAAAACGCTTTTCTTTTTTGCTGGATCGTCTGCTCTAGATAAGTCTCATGTTCGGAGCCGAAATGGTTGATTGGTTAATAATGGCTTCTATGCCAGCGGACGACGACTACAGCGCGGCGAAGTTCTAAACGAACAATCCAAGCATGGAAACGAATAGAATAGATTGATCACTACAATAAGTTGCTAAATGCTTGAAATTCGCCCAGCACTCTATCTGATTTAGTGAATGATTCAAAAACGCTCTTTAAACCAGATTTTTAAATGTCAGACTGGGTCGTTCGTAACAGAAACCGATCTTCGTGCATTCAAAACACGTCAAAATGTCGACGTACAATTTGACATTTGGCTCGAGCGCCACCCGGCGATCGTAACTGGAAAACAGAGTGGATGGCATTTCCTTTTTAAAATGGGCTAAGAAAGTGGACCACAAAACCTTACCTAAGGCATTCGGGTCCTCAGAAAATGCACATGTACAACGCCACAACTCAAGTATATCGGAATGACAATCAAATTTCCATCAAATTGCCACAATAAGCTGTTCAATCCCGAATCATAAAGCGCCACCTTTACGCTAAAAGTTTGAACACTATAGTGACACTACGGATTGCCCAATCGCATCACAATTCTGGCCTATGTCGGGTCAAATTACTGATTACTGATGTCCGGAGTTTCCGAAATCTCTGAAAATAAGTATGTAGTTACGGTCAAAGGACTTGGTTGAATGGCAAAACGAATAACCGAACTTTGCAGACATCCCCCGCGCATTACTAACATCCTAAACGCTCGAGTCTGGTGGCCGTGCCGCGCCAAAATTGAGAGGAATATATTTTCACTATCTAACACTCGGCCCGCTGGAAGCGCTCCCCAAAAAAGATGCCACTATGCATTCTCAAGTGGTGCCGCGGGGCATAAGGAGGAGAACGAGGCATGTGCGGGGGCGAGTAGGGGAGGAAATGATGTGGTACAATTCCGCCCCCTGCATGTTCCTGAGGCTCGAAATTATAAATATAAATACACACGAGCCAATATTGTATTTACAACACACAACCAACAATTGCGACCTGTCGTAGCCCAGTTGGTTTAGCGACTGACTGTGGCTCGGCGGTCCCGGGTTCGATTCCCGGCGCCGGCTCTTGAAAATTTCGATCCCGGGGTACGGGTCGTTACCACAAATTACAAGGTCGCCTCCAGGTGGAATTTTAGGACGAACACGCTGGTGGACCTCCTTAACATACAGCTCAACGCTGTAACGCCGGGCTCTACTCCCCACAGCAGCTCTACGGAGGATGTATCTATTTCGCAGCTGAAATGCGAGCAAAATTCCTCTTCCCCCACTTCGTTTGCAGGCACCCCCGCCATTTTTTCCCCTGACATTTTTTTTTTAAGTTCAGCTGGTGTGAAATACATGTGACGTTCCCGCCGCGCGCGACCCCTACCGTGCATATACTCTCGCCGTAACCCAATTACAGAAACCATCTGACCTAGGCAACATCGTGCTAACACGTCCCCGGCGGTTTCGGTTACGAACGCCCAGCACGTAAAGAACCAGAGGACCCGGGCGGTGATGATCGTGTCGGGCCGCCGAAGACACATCATCACCGCCGTCGGACGGACGGAATAACACGTATAGTAGTTAAGTATTTAACAATGTGTTCCCCTATAAAAATGAAAGAGGTGTGCGAAATTCAGCTGCAATGCCCATGAATGCGGGTACAATTCCTGGACAAGACTTCCGGAATTATTCGGGCGAGTAATTCCTGCGTACGCCTTGCCTTCCTTTCGGAGTGGGTGTTAAAACTGTTGGGACCGGAAATTCGATTTAAGGAACACTTTAGAGAGATCACTTCCTGGTATATAAAAAACCTAGACTAGGCAAAACTAGCAGGCGGGAACAGTTAGTAGGCTGCCTTGACAAACTTTATAAATAAAACTAATGTGTTTAATTTACAATGCCCAAAAAAACACCAATTATCAATCTCAATGCGGTCTTAAAAAGTCTACTATTGTAATACTCGTATATAATTAGCTAACCTCTAAGTGGTTTTGCAACATGTAATACGATTATAAACCATTGTTGTCATAAATCACATTCATTGTTATTTTTTTACGTCAATTATTCAATTGGAAAAGGTTGCCCGGATGCTGGCATTGATTGGCGTTGTTGAAAGTTTGATTAATAGATTGTATTAAATGCTGCCCTCGATGATGACAGCGACATATGAACTGTTTAAGTGTATTATGATATGTATCCAAAACAGAATTCACAAATCATTATATAATCGGCTGTCAATTATCCTTAATTTCCCCAGCAGCTACAAACATTAGCAAGAACAGCATGAGATTCGATGGTTATTGCAGGCAGCGCATTAAAATGATCATAGACGAAAAATATTCAAAAGTAAAAACCAAGCTACAAACATTTATTAAAATTTCTAAATATACAACGGTACAACACATGTTAATTCTATTTCACAGTAAAACGTGAGCAGTTTCTAAGGTTTTCCACCTAGTCTGTATTTTGTAAACAATATATATTAAACTATTAAATGCCCCCAGCAATATTCTTTGCGTATGGACTTTCGTTTTTCGTTGATGTTTAAAAACACCTCATTATGCGAGATTACTTTTGAGGCAGTAATTTATTGGATGCTGGGAAAAGCAATTAAACACTTTACCGATAGATTATTTTATTTTTTTGTACAGTGTCATCTGATTCCCGCTCCCCCCCTCACCCAATTCCCATTGACTTCCAGATGTAGCTTTTGCCAAAACGATACCAAAATAAACACATGTAAATAAAAACACGTAAAAAAAACTATTTCACTTCTCAATAATGAGACATGTCCTGGGAAATATCGAAAAAGAGAAGAAAAAAATAAGCGAAATAAAAAGTATATGATTTCTTGTTTTTGAATGAGACCTGACAAATGACGTTCGCAGAGGAAAGACCCGAGCGAACTCTAGACAAGAAAACTACTGTGACGTCACTGATGTCATATTTACCTTATCGAACGCGAGAGCGAGAGTCACTGCGCCGAAAGTCACACGCGAATGTATTTCCAAACGCAGAAAAACAACACGGCTATCCCCGAACAAGAAGATGTTGGTTACCAAAACGTCAAAAAAGAAATGCGCAATTTTTTTGACGTCAGGCAGCAGCAGCACAGCAAACAGCAGCACGGGGTAACGCGCGCATGTAATGTCGGGATGGAGTCTTAAGAACTCTGGTAACTTTTTTTTTTTTTCGAAACTCGAAAATTGTCAGAATGCGAATTGGTGTCAACACATAATCGCCAGACCGCGCGTCGCGCTCGTACACACACAAACACAAGAACACCACCACCACCACACACAGGCACACTCAATAATGCGGGGGAGGAAATTTTTCCAGGCACGGAATGCTGCGCGCGTTTGCGGGGAGACAGAGGAGAGATACACCAGTACCAACGAAATCGAGGTGATAGATGGTTGAAACCATTAAGCTACATGGAGGAAGCTATTTCAAAGATATCATGCGCGGCAGTTTCCACGCTTTTGCTACAAGGTGGACCGCCACTCTCAGGTTCGCCAAATGTGGCAGGTGTATTGCTCTACTTTGTTGCATATTTTGGCGTAGAACTTTGTGTGGGTAAATTAAGTTATAAACATAAATTACACTTTTAAAAAAATAATATTCAATATGCTTAACAGGTTTACAGCCGGGTTCAAAACATATTCAGCACACGCCTGTGCAAGCTCACTTGACGCTATAGCGTTATATGAGAGCTTGCCAAAAGACAACAGTGCGGAATTTGTTAAATTAAAGTTTGTCTACAGCACAGGATAATAAGGTCAGAAAATTTTGCTGTGATAGAGCTAAAATACCAGAACAGAATGCTCTGGACGCAAAACCAAAATGGCGATAAGAGTTGGTGAAACTCTCTTCGAATATAATAATAGTAAACTATTATTTAAAAATGAATTAAATAACTAAAACTAGAAAAACGCGGGAACTGACGATGCAACTATGACGATGACGAATCACATCCAACAAATTTACCACATCCACATCTCCTCTAATAGAGAAGTAGCGAAATAAGACATTGTTACTGACTATACGTCGTTTTAAGACGACTTGACCTTTCTATTCTAGACGTTCACCTCCTTGGCGTGAACACTTGCCGATGACGACGAAAAATCTTTTCTCAATCTAAACTCGAGTCGAGAGCACAAGAGGCGGCCGACATAACTTAATAAGAACGGGCGACTGAAGGATACATTATGTTGCAGCGTCGGCCTCAG
Organism: Mycogona germanica; assembly: GCA_034698785.1. Classification (NCBI taxonomy): domain Eukaryota; kingdom Metazoa; phylum Arthropoda; class Diplopoda; order Chordeumatida; family Chordeumatidae; genus Mycogona; species Mycogona germanica. Next base: position 12,718 of record JAQGBY010000079.1, read on the forward strand.
TCACGGCCGCGTACATAACGAGCCCCATCGTCAGCACTTCATTCGCCTCAAAAACTAATTGGGAACTCGAGATCGGAAAAGACCGCCGCGCCATTCAAAGATCGTCGACGCCCACGGAACACTCACTCCGATTGACTCGCAGCCCGATTTCGTATAAAGACGTAAACCGTCCGCAATCTCTCCTCTCTTTCTCTCGTCACTTTTGATGGAACGGCGGTGGGTTAGGGGAACAGCAAAAGATAGCACCGAGAATAGAACCCCTCCTGATTTGAAATGTAATGATCGATGAACGCGAAAAATAGTCTTGAATCAAATCAGCGTGCTCTGGCGCAACATTTTTTTAATTTGCGCTCTTCATTCTTTTCGAGAATTGCGAGGAACAATTTATTAGGAAGTTGAGTAAATTTTATCAAGAAACATGCATTTTGCCTTCAAACAACGTTCACATTAGTCACGTTCTACGGTATCTCGACGACAATTATTTAATGATATTCTAAAATCTGATGAGCGAAAACGATTTCTTAAAACAAATACACTCAACTGTTTAGTGCGATCTTGATTTCAGCTATCTAATTACGCCCAACTTTATCGGTTAATCAGCAGATATCGCACTTGTTGAAACAATTCTATTCACAAGATGCATTACATTATAATCGAGTGGTCCTTATTCCATCGAGCATAAGGTTTCGAAAGAGATATATCTCGAAATCTCATTACTCAGATTTCTCATGGTAAAAAAAAACAGCCACAGGCGAGTAAACGTCATCTAATGAGTGAATCAAGCTAAATTTAGCGACAGTTGAGATTTGTTGATTTTGATTATACGCCTAGTTTTATTGAGTCTCTTGCTTTTTGTATTCCTTCAAATTTGTTTTATTTTCCCCTGATTAATCGATCTCCTTTAATTATATATTGAAACAAGACATATCCTATACAAGGCTATTCCTGATATTTAAAGTTTCCAGTAACAACACTCCTGGTTTAATGCAAATAGCTAAAACTTAACTACACTATCTATATTCTCCATAAAACCAAATTCTTCAAAATGTTACCGATAAATAACAAACACTATTTTCTGGAATTACAGAAAATAGTGTCGTTAACTAAACATTGAATATAAAAAATCGCGATCCTTTTTTGCGAATTTTCTCATGGATTTGTGAATGAATTACTCTCGCGCGAAACAGTTTCCAGGCTTTGATTACAAGATAGAGCAATCACAACCCGACCCACTACGTGGGTGTAATACACGCTATTGGGAGGGTTTGGAGGGTCGCCCCGGTCTGTCACACCTAAAATATTCAAAAAAATGAACCCCGGCATTCGCCTTTGACAAATACCCCATAGCCCTGTCGCACGCCCTATCGATTTTGTATCGTTGTTCATTAGTATAGACGTCACACTTGCATAGCTCCGCATGTCTACCCAGGCATGCACAGAGGGCAAGGGGGCTAGAAAAATGCTGGCTTTGACAACGAATTTTAGTTTCCGAGCACTTCATACATAACCTAAATACAGTAGTGTCGACTAAAGACCTGCCCACAAAAAGAAAATCTTCGCGACGGTAAGACAGCTCGAGCAGCGTCTTGACGGTGGATCGACAGCCGAAAGTTGAATCTCCGCACGGCTAAATTTTTCGTCTCGTTCTCAATGTACGAGGGGAGGGGGAATCCTTAAATGCTTAGATAAAATGAGTTTCCTAATAAATTATTTATTCTTATTTTGAATTTTTTAAAGTTTCAATCAACATGTTGATTTCAAATCTAGGAAATAAATCGTTCTTTTTAACTATGATTGAAGCAGGCTTGTAGCAATTAAATTAAACAATGGAATGAATACTTTTTCACTTCGTTTTATGTTTGTTCCTTGAAAATATGCACCACCGAAAAGAGTGGTCGAAGAGAGTTGACTACAGTTGATTGGAAAAAGAAAAAGATATATTGAATAAGTAGTAATAAAAAGCAATAGGGAAAAAAAATTGTATAACCACCAAACACGCCCTCCTCATCGTCGAAACTGATGCCATACTGATCCACGCGCATGAAAATGTGTAAATGTTTAAAAATGTTTCACTAAGAAACTCAGTCCAGTGACATTGAACCACAATTCTAGAAATGATGGCAGTCTTTTTTAACCACCGCAACTATGCACAGGAAAATGACCCCTTCCACATTTTTCAGTAGTTTCACCTCCGAGACGTTAGGTTGCCCCCACCTCAACACCTAATTTGCATGGGACTTACCGGAAGCAGAGCACGCCACATCAAATATTTAAAAATGGTGTACAAAAACAAAAAAAAGTGTCTAACCATCAACGAGAATATTGTCACGGAGTAGCGCTATATAGTTACAGCGCCGACAAGCTATTGCTGCCTGCTTGCTCCAAGAAGAAAAATAAGGCAAAAAAATGGGTAAAAAATCAGATGCTCGTATAAACAGATTTTCACCTCAAAAATAAACGTCGACCCTATTTGTAGAGGCCGCACGTACATTGTACCCCACGTATCCAGGCAGGGTTCACGCCAAACAAGTGCACTGTCAAAGCCACTTGAAACGAGAGGCAGCTGGAGACTTTCGAGTTTTCTGTTGCCAAGCTCAAGCTGCACGTTTATAGGGACAAACAGTAAAATGCGGAACGCTGCCACACTTCGACGTGCTTTCAATTTTCCTGTATGAAAATGCTGTTGCCATCCAAAAATTGGCATCAGCTGCGTCGAACAACGAAGTGCGAGGTTATAGAGCCAACAGAGCAGTCACTCTGTACACAGTTTTTCGCTTTCAGAATTAACTCAAGATGGCGCCATGAACGTATTTTGCGGTGTGATATCATTAATCGTGATGCTGGTGCTTTGCTAGCGGTTAGTCCACAAATACAAAGGCTTAGTCGGTATCATCACGTTTTTGCATAACAATTTTATGTAAATTATTAAAAGAGAAACAAATGATACAGGCATATGCTATCGTCTACCTTAACCCAGAGTTAAGGGATTTCCATCCAAGAAGATCGATCAGACTGCAAGAATACTTATCTCAAATAAATTAGACTCAACAATTAGCAATTATCAATTTCCTCTCACTGATTATTGCGCAGATTTCTGCCATCGTTCAATGACTTCAGTGGTCTATCCTTTTTATTTCGTTGAAATTCGAATACCCAAGCAAGCGAGAAAGCTTCTGGTGCTAAACCCGAGCTTTTTAACGATGTAATAATTTTGAAATTTTATATTTGAAATATTACTTTTCGTTTATAGAAGCACAAGCGCACGCCAAACGTGTGCAGAGCTAGATTTAGCGAAGGAGAGGGGGCGTTCTGGAAAAAAAAGAGAGCATACGTAGGGGACTCGGGAGTGAAATTGCAGCAAAGTAGGTGCGAGAAAAATGCGGAGGCAGAGAAGACTGGGAAAGAGTATAAAAAACGAAAAAGCGTCGTTGGGAATGCTGCCAGAGATTCTATTTTTTCTTATTCTTTTTTTGGGGAAGAGAATGTGTGACGGGAATGAATGAATGGGAAAAAGCGAGATAGAGATAGGTGTATGGCGGTACAGGCTTATCACGTCATTGCGTGTTGCGCCATCTGTTGGCATATGGGCTGTGTACAGAAACTCCTGTTGTGGTTTACACTTCAGTGAATTTTTTTAAAAAATGAACTCGCAGCCATTAGGTCATACATGAATTTACATAATACATTAATGCTTGCAATTTTGTGGAATTTACATTTTACACACTATCAAAATATTTGTGACAACGCAACGATATGATTTGCTAAAAGGTTCAGAGATGTGCATGTATATAATAAAAATACATACTTGCCATCACCGCAAAACAAATATAAAAATAATTTATCGCTTAGCACGGTAATTATAACGATTCAAAAATACAAAAAAAGTAACGGCGTCCGCCAGGGATAATTCTTATTCTTCACAGTAGAGAAATGGGAACTACGATATGCTTAAGTGGCGCCCCTGGCGTCCGCATTCCTAACTTCGCATCGGAAAGACGTGAATGACTATTTATCTCGTTAAAATGGCAGCGTCATACTTTTTGTGTCGACCTGTCATCGCTGCTTATTGTCTTCATTACAAAGGGTTTGCGGGAGCACAAATATACGTCAACGTGTCAGCGCTTAACATCCAAGAGGCAAAAATTCTTTCTTAATTGCGGAGTATTCGCGACACCAGCAATAAAGTCGGTTCTGATAAAAATGTGTGATGCGTCATTTAATGCTTGTTTAATTATTTTTAACGACGTCAGATCTGAAATAACTTGAACTCGATTACAAATTAGCGAAACTATCTGTCATATTATTCTGTAACTTTCGGATTATTGCCGCTATACTATCTAGCATTATGTCTCTACTTAAAAATATATCCGAATCGGCGTGCTTCTGCACTTTTTTGAAACTATCTGTATCTAAAATGTAATTCAATTTCGTCAAGCTGTTCGAAAGTAAACTCCCGAACAGAAAAAATTAAAGAAAAAAAATTAAAAAGGGGACATAATATAGATTGTTTTATAGACTGTTAATAGCGCTCGTCTGCGCTCCTGGCGGTGAATTTGTATTTCGCGGAATGAGCGTTACCAACGAAGATAATTGCAACCTTAAAAATTAAAAAAAAAACGTAATGGGTGCCACCTAGCACTGAATCGCAACATCCGTAGACAACTCCAACTGCTGCTACAAGAGATGACGTTGTCAAGTACGCTCTGTGCACCTGCAGGTTGTGGGCGCGTCAAAAGTAAAAAACGGTAATGGAGCGTAACGGACGCTCGAAAGCCGACACTCCAGAATCAAGAAAAACCGCACGTGCAGGGCGCTGCGTGATACATACGCGGGTCAATGGGACGAAGCTCGGCCATTGTGCCTCCACACAATGTGCCAAACGCAGACGCCATTCGGATAGTCGCGGCTGCAACCACATCATACACTCACACTGCATTCCCGCACGCCGCATTCTCCCGTCAAATGCCGTAATCTTTCGGGGACGCGCGCATTACGACCAAATTGGCTCCGTTATTCGAGATACTACTTCTCGGCAACGATATGACAGTCAGCTATTTTTAAAAAGTTTTATTTCGGTTTTTCACAACGCCAGGCGCGTAAAAAGCTATTCAAATACAAAAACATAAACATTTTGGCCGAGCTCGCGCAATTTCTATAGAGAGGCTTTACGATTAACCGTTGCCGTCTCTATGCAGGCCGTGGGCTTTGGTCATAGGAAGCAATAAACATAAGGTAGGTAATCAGCGGCGGTTGCGGCTATAACAATCTTGGCCGAGTCAGATAAAAATCCTGTGATCATGATTCTGAGCTCATCATCTTCTTTGGCATTAATTGGTTCGTTGTCATGTTCGCGTTGACACGTTCGCCCATAATCGCGCGAACTATTTGATGCTACTAGTCTCATATACAAGAATGGTGCCCGGCTTTGCCTGGGGTTACAGGTAACCACCAATGAAATAAACCGGCTATTTTACGTTTACAAGATAGACGCAAACGTTAAATGTGAAAAAGAATCATTTAAAAAATATATATTTGATTATTTTATGTTTTTAAATATTGTTATTTTATTTTATTTTTATATTGAAAATGTTATTCCGGTAATAGTATGTAGTATGGTGTGCTTGGTTGGAACTGTTATCTGGTTTATTTGGTTGGAACTGTTATCTGGTTTATTTGGTTGTCTCGTGAAATCGACGACGTTATGCTTTTGATGTGGAGACGCCATTTTTTTAAGTTTGAAGCGAAAGGGAGATGATTATCCAGAATTTGGTAAGGGTTATTTTAATATTAAATATTGAAAATAGAGATCTGATATTCCCGTCGCTAGCGAATTATGATGGTTTACTAACTTTATGTTAATTTTTATGCAATTTCATTGAGCCGTTCTTGAGTTAGTCTCCGGACATGAAAATCAAAATCTCTGTTTTACAATATAGGATGTTTTTCTTCTTCCAAATTTTCAGGATAAATATCTGATCCAGACTGGACTTTTAATACCGTCCGATAATTTCCATAGTCGTTAGTATGGCCAATTTTCTAAGCTGTAATGATCACTAAAATGTTTCGGCGACTAGTCATGATTTCCGGTTCAGAAGTGAACGACTATTTTGATGGCTACTAGGAATGATCATTCCGCAAAGCCAATAAATGCGCCGAAAGATTGTAACATCTCCCAGGAATGCATTCTATGCAGTCAAATATACTTATGCTGTGATGTGTGTAGCGTTTGGAAATTTAAACAGGTCATAAAGCGAACCATCAACAAAACTGAAACGTTTAAGCACAGACAACTAGCAATATTTCTAAAATTTCAAATCATCGGAAGGCACTCACTTGCACTCAAATTATGTCGATTACACTAACTGGCGTTTACCTGGCTGTTCAGATCTGATACAGAACCACAATTGTACACTCGACCCATCATCCCAAATGTCATATCAAACTTCATTTTCACAAGACCTAAATTACACGCCACCCATCCACTAACACATCTTACTCGCCCGCGGTTCGCCATCGAAAATGCAAATCCCGGTCTGCGGTCTAACCATCCATCTCTTTAGTGCCACCATCCAATTTTCACTAATGCAGTAAAGCTCATCCTATATTTACTGTGCTTAGGTATATACGTCATGGGTTGGTAGGCTACATATTCCAAATTGAATAACTCAGCGCTCTGACATTCAAACCCGTCTCCGCCTGCAGTCACGGATTTTCAACACCACTCCATTATTAATATAGTAAGACGATTCCATAATTCATATTTACGCAGTTACGGAGCTCGCTCGCTGTCTGTGCGAGCCCCTTATATATATATGCGTATTTATACGCGTACCATTTCTATAAACACTTCGATGCGAGTAAACATTATATCAATATTGAACGCGCAAATTTCATTTCAAAATGCAATACGCAGACAGGTACGTGTACGTACGTCTATGGTGAGTATGTTGACATAAGTATAACAACAATTACGCCTGGTGGTTCACCAGTTGGTTATGCGCTGTAGAGCTACAACGAAAATGGGAACAGAATCAACAAACGGATGTTAAACTGTTGCGGCCGAAAAGCCCTAAGCTGTGCTAGTGAGGTGATGAGACTTTGGACTTTAAATAGCATATTTATTGGAGTTGCCATGTTACACGTATAAATAGCTCCGGGCTTTATATAGTTGTCAGTAGCTCTAGTAGATAGATTAAACCAAATCATCATCATATATACGAGTATCTCAAATGCAATTTCGTTATAATAGTTCATAGAAAAAATCCTTTGAGCAATCCAGCAATTAGTCATTCATGCATTTTTATTATTATAGTAAGCATAATTTCGCCATTTGAATACTGTGTATCCAACACGGGACCGTGGAAATATGGGAGAAGGAGCGTCGTAGAAATGAGTTTGAAACGCTCATAAGATCGACGACATCTCAATGACGACTGAACTCGAAAGCCTAACGCCACGACGGACTTCAAAATGTGCCTACAATATATGATGAAAACACTAATTTAGGCATTTTCAATGGTGTGCCAATGTGCAACTAAAGTCAACTGCAATGCAGTTTCTCTTAAGATCATTGAAATATTAATGAAAAACGTAATTATCTAATTGCGTGATGTGTTGTATGCGAGTTCTTTTCCACTTGGACACTCGGCGTTCTGCCATGAAGCGAATTTTCTCCGTAAGGCTTATGCAGTTTGGTTAAATTTTTCACAAGCATTGCGGCAAAAATTCGCGCGCTAAACGAATTAGCTAATTTCGTGTTTTCATTTGCGTAAGAGACTTACTTCGCATATTATACAAAGTGGAAAATGTTTTTGCGCCACAGAAAACTAATCGAGCTACTTTTTTCTCCTCTCTCGAGGAATATATGCCTCGAAGCAGCCTTCGAAAACTACACCAGCACAGTCATCAACGAAACCGTGCATGTATAATACACAATAATAAAGCTGGCAGAGCTCGATACATTTCATTCCACATGCCACCGCTGGTGGCGCTCTCTAGTTGTTCCGTGAATAGTTTTTAAAAAAATACCAATCAACTGTAGAACAGCACTACAGTCATTCCCTCATGGTGCTTAGGCACAATGCGAGAGGGGCACGTCCAATCGAACCCGAGTCCGGGAATCGAACCCGGGACCGCCGAGCCACAATCAGTCGCAATACCGACTGGTGGGTTAAGAGCTACTTGCCATCTTCAACTTCAAGTGATTTAGTCGACTTCACGTTTGCAACCCGCAAAGGTTTTACGAAAACAGAATACACTCTTGTACTGACGATAGCTTTCGAAAATATAATATCGGTTTTATAAAATGAGACTAAAGTGGCGCGATTAGCTGAATCTCGTAATTGTTTTTTTTAAATCATGAATTAAAAAGTGAGAAACTATCATCCTTAATTTGGGAGAAAAACAATGCCAACGCCACCAGGTAATAACAAGGTTTGCGAATAGAGAACCCGACTAATGTGTACTAGGGATCGGACAAGCAACAAATATCAGCCAATAGTTTACGAATATCTCAAGTAAGAAAAGTTGACGTTTTCAATTTAAAAAAAAAGTGCGATTTATTACCACAAGAATCGTTCTGCGGCCAACGTCCGCTGCTGCTAAAGAGAAAAAAAGCAGACCATACTCCAGCAGCTAACTGCCGGTGCCACTTTCGCTGACCGCGCCTTTACGCGTAAATACAGCCCCGAATCTCAAACCACCCGTGCACAGACTACGTAATAAATTATAGTGTACAGGAGAATGCTCCCGATTATGCAAATAGGGGAGGAGGCGTACTGAACACACTCTGACGATTGCATGACCCACGCGCAGAATGCAGATAACGACGTAGCGATTTTACACGTTCGCGTAGAAATGGGGTGTCGACGAAAGTGCATCTCATTACGAAACGTAGAATATGTAAATGATCTGTTTCTATGGAAATTGTAAAGTGAAATCGAAGTGCACCCTTTCATTCTTCCTGTGATCCGATTTCAGTAATTCCGCCAAACACTGCCGTTTATATGGGGAGCACTGATCAAATCGGAAATACCATCGAAGGATCTTATATTATAGCGCTTATTCATTACCAAAATTTAGGCTTGTGCATGTACTACGTCGATTGCACTACTACCTACAATGGAATTATTGGTCTTAGATTATACGCTAGGGGGCGCGCCAGTAGACTACTAGAATACAATTAGAAATAGTCTTAGACACTTCGCTTACATACCAATGCGATTGCCCAATTTCACCCTGTTCATGCTGCGTCACAATATCTAAATCGGTGTCCAAAGACGATATCACCTCAACTGCTTACATTTATATTACAAGACATAATTAAATTTGGAAATACATTACCGTTCTTTCTCTCTTGCTCAATCTCACACACAACACGAGTGATATTTCCCCCCCCCTTTCAGTTCAACCCGGAATTTCTTCCAATCCAAACACCTAAGTGCTTCCAGATAATAAAAAAATACTTTCAAGAAATCCCAATATCGCGATAGTCACCAAAGAACATCCTACAATAATTGACCCCCAGCACTCCTAACTTTTATATCTCCCTTTCTCTCTAAACGTTTACATCTTGAAGAAAAAAAAGGTAGAGACGTCGCGTCATCCGAGTTTTTTCCCCGACGCAGACCTGCCACACTGCAGGAGGCGGCCCCGACACGTACGGGCCATTATGCCTATGCGACATTTTATCCGTCTTATCGCAATAAAATAAAAATGCCTGCCAAGATCGCCGCCCCAGGCAGCGTGCACCGCAAGTCTGGCGGTGAAGGCCACCCACCTCCGCCTAGGGATGGGCAACGATATCGAAACTATCGATAGTTCACTAGTCCCACAGCTGTCTCTTTTGATTGTATGATGCTGAGGCAACAGAGTTAACAACGCCTTCCTCCGCCTGGTGCCATATAGGTCCGCACGAATGTGAGTAATTGAATACATTTTGGACACCACAAAATTTGACCTTATGAAGAACACATTTATCTGTATGCTCGGTCTATTATTTTTTTTAATCATGTTCTCATGCACCACAAATTCATTATTAAGTTTATTGTAACTAAATTTATTTCTAGTAGTTTTTCAAAGTGCTAAAAGAACTATTGTCACAGCAGACGATTCGGATAATATATATATATACATTTCTTTATTATTTACGCACACAGCATCAAATTTGTTTATTGCACTTTTCCACATATGTAGGGTCCTCATAAATCAAATTATGATGAGGACCCACTCTACCTCTTCATTACGTGAACGCATAATTTGTACTTGTGTTAGTGGTGTTCCCAAACTATCCACTAGATCAGAAACCAACCCCATCGATAGTTAGTAATTCGTGCTATCGCCCATCCCTACACCCCCCTCCCACAAAACACATCTACGCCAATATCGGGTTCGACGGCGGCCATCCTGTAAAGGTGAGCGAATGGGAGGGTCGAATGGAGGGTGGTTGAAGCGGGTGGAGGGGGGAGATATAGAAGGTGGGGGTGATAGGAGATTCGAAATGAACGGCGGGTACGGTTTCATTCAACGCCCTTTCCATCGCGCCGATGTCGTAGCGGCGGCGTTTTACCCGACATTCAACCCCCTCCCCATCCCTATCCAGCAAAAAAACGCCAAAAATTGCTTTTGGCTGCTAGCCAGGTCAGACGGCAAGTCGAATAGCTTTATTCGCTCCGCCAAGCGCTTTCTCTCTCGCTCAGTCAGTCGGTCGCTCTCCCACACATACACCCCTACCCTGGCTCTTGCCATCCGTATACAGTACACTGGGCATCTCTATCTGGCCTGCACCAGGTCACCACATATATCCAACTGAGACCTCTCGATCTCCATTAAATTATTTCGACGAGCGATTGGTAATGGCGCCCTCTGGTGGCGTTTCAGTGACGCCCAGTTGCCGATATCATAGAACTTCCTATATACAAAATTCACATTTTTCGGAATATCAATAGATTCGTGTTTTTCGGGAAATCAATAGATCTCCCAGTGAGCTTTCCCAGCACTCCACGCAGATATTTTTGGGGAAAAGACGGTCGCAGTGCAAAGAACTGACGTTGTCAATTGTAACCCATTTGACCCAACGTCAGATAACAAAAAAGAGCTTAAAATGTAAATACAGAAATTTAATTTTAAAAGTTTTGATTCATGAGTATTCTCCGATTGCAGGAGGGATTCTTCCAACTTTTCAGTTTTAATGGTAAAAAATGAAGTACTTAGGTTCATTTATGTCATGAAACCACAGGTGAAATGCTGAGTCTCAGGAAGATACAGTTAGCACCGTGTCACCGTTCTATACGGAAATTCCGAATTACAGGGTGGTCAATGAACTCCATGAGGCAACCCGGTTACACGATGATGAGGAAAGGTTAACAAGCCTCTTTCCATTGAATAAATAATCGTTTAGAACAAGAAACACGGAACCGACAAAACTAAAAATATCCAACTTTCCAATCGAACACTGCGCGGCTGACTCAAATAAGAAATTCAGAGTAGGAAATAGGATTCGGATTGCCGTTGACGTCAGAGAAAATGGTCAGCTCAGCAAAACGCAATTTGAGCACAAATTCGGTCAGGCCAGTGAAGGCTCGCTGACACGTTAGAGATTTATCGTACTCCATCGCTCGGAAATCTTGCCATAACGTTACGGTATGAATACTTAAGTGCATTTAAAACATTTTGTTGTATGGTCACGTTTTATCGAAACGACGTCGTTTTGTTTAGGTGTTGCCCCGCTTTGGCTTCCTTTTGTTAAGAGTGTCATCTTGATTTGGTGTCGTGCTTTATTACTTTCGTTCACTGGAATTCTAGTATTATTTAATCGACGAAAATGGCATTTTTAACCACCACTTTACTTTATCTTCAAAAAGTGTAATAATACCGGTGAAGACGAACAACCGGAACCCGCTCAAGCAAACTTCCAAGTTTCTATTACTTGTGCACACGAGTGTATGTATTTTAAATTATTTAATTAGCAATGTATATATTTTAAAATGAGTTATACAGAGTAGATAGATACTTGACCTCTGCAGTGAAGAGTTGCTTATATTTTAATTCAAAAAATGGTGGTAAAACGACTTCCATTTATTTTTCTAAATTTAATTTGACTAAACCAAAATCAAAATTATGAAAATGACTTTGGCATACATTTCAAAGACAGCAGGCTTCACAGTTTCTATCTCTCGAACCGGTGATCATGCTCAACTAGCGGCAAATAAATTTCCCCTCTCCTCTACCTCTAAACTGAAGCATTAGGACTAACGCGCATGACGTCTGCCGTCCCCCAGGGACCGTTCCATCAATCTGGTCGTTGAGTCTTTGGAACCGAGCCCATCACGGAACGACGATCGAACGTGGGAAAGCCACACAAAATCTATCTCCCGCCTCACTCCTTCTCTCACTCTCACTAGCTAGCATTTTATAACGGAGAATTTGGCTCTTCGGGATCACGCTAAAAAGATCTATTAACCATAAGATTTGGTTCCCAGTTGCAGAGCGACAACGTCAGGCTGGCAAAAAAAAATATCCAAACGGTGAAAGAGCAACGTAATTTGGGTAGACCAAAATTTGGTTTGACAAATATGGCTATTGCCCACAAACTTTAGCGCCGTATATATTCTCCTCGATCCAGGCACGTTTGCCGATTCTTGCAAAACGCGAAACACTACTCGATTATCAATTGCGACAAATGATTGGGATTATCTAACATGGTCAAATAATCAGTCAGTATTGCGACTGGCTGTGACTCGGCGGTCCCGGGTTCAATTTCCGACGCGGGCTCTCGATTATTCGATCCCGGGGTACTGGTGAAAATGTGCAACTCATACAGTGCCTAAGCACTGCAGTTGACTACAGTAAATTTAAAAAAAGGATTTAATTGGTAATTAATCAAACATTTGCTTGGAATTGTGAAAATTTTGAACTTGAATGTCAGTGTGATCTGAAATTGTCAAATACAAAGCTTGTATCTCAGATGTTGATTTGAAAATGCTAAGACAAACATTGAAATTACCAAATTCCAGAGCACTGACTCAAAACTATTTATTAATTAATTTTTTATATTACCGTGACATTTAAATATTTAGAACAATTTGACTTAAATACTGTGCAAGTCCTGACCACCAAACATCCATAACATTGTGGGAGTCCGTTAAGTTTTCAGAAATAATATTTTTGAAATGGTTTTCATTAAAATCTGACGTTATTTAATATCTCCTAAAAAATAATTGCAAACTGAAATATATTAAAATTGGTTCCCACTGAAGCACTTCAAAGCATCTTCAGATGTCGGTGTCGCCACCAGTATTCTGTTGAAGAAACGACCATTTCCTTTTCAACGCGCACCGTGTTGCGTTTTGGTTAGGGTGGCACCGACTAGCAGCAATTTACGCCAGTCGCCGCTACGTAGACAAATAATATTTCAAGCTCACCCCCCCCCCCTTCTCCCCCCATATAATTATTAGCACACCGCACGTACTGTATATACATGTAGGCTATATACACACTGCCAGCGTCTTCGTCCTCTTTTGTTTATGCATTCTTCGGCGTGGGCAACAAAATATTTTCGTGATTTCAGATTTCACGGCTCAAAAAAATGAGATATGCAGTTGCCGGCGACCGACGCCTCACGAAGGAACTAAATCTTACCCCTTCCTTTTTCCCCCACCACATTTCTTGGAAAGATGGGGCGGGAGGTGGGTGTTAGGTGAAAGGGGGCTAAGAGTGGCGAGGAGATTTTTTTCACGCATTTTGTGTGTATGTATATATATTCGCAAATTAAGAATCGCAGTCAAGCAACGTGTTCGACGATGACACTGACACATGAAATTTGGGGGTGGGGTGGACGCCGTAAGCCCTATTATTGCATCAACTGTAAAAGTGATGGTTCCCATCGCGTTCTTTCCGTATGCGGGATCATCACCGTATCACCATTTCACGATCATCGCCTAATTGCGATCATGGAAACTGAATTTGTCAAAAACTTGCTGCAATACTCACATAATCTAGAAACTGTCTAAAGAATTTTAATTGAAGGTCATAATGGTCAATTTCAAATATGCAACGTGTATATTCAGTTGAATTTATATGTTGCAGTTTTCTGAACCGGTCTCAAATAAAATTAAATTATATCTATTTGCTTCTGCGGCTGTTAGTGTTTTCATTTGATTTAATAATTCTTGTGTTTGTATTTAAATTTTGGCACAGTCACTCAGTATATTTAGATTCATGTTTAATTATCACCTAGAATACTGTCTCTAATATAATACTATTCACCATCTCTGCATTAATGAGAAGTTTATTTTGAATTACTGTAAATGTAAATTTTAAATAGAATCGTGTGACATCTGAAGTTTCGTAATTAAAAAGTGTACTTTATGTAATTTGTTGCCGACCATCGTTTGCGTCCTTCAATCACATCTTCTCTTTTGTATATAAAATTACGTATTCCTTGTAAACACTGTATTTACTCCTTTTTCAAGGTGGTTACGCTATATATTAATACTGTTTTCGAATTTACCCGAATTTAACCTAATCCTCCAGAGGCTCCATTCAGATCCAGAACCTTGTAGAACTAGTAGTTACTGGAAACTGGTTACTTTTATGACATGGCTGTAATCGATGCCCGCTGTAGCGTAACAGATAATCAATTGATTAGTTGCAATTTTCAAGAACTAAAATTTGGATTAGGCGGAATAAGCGATTGTAACCAAATGTAATTTGTCGTCGCCTGCCAAATCAAGGAATGTGTGTCAACTGTAGTGATATATATATAAGATAGAATTTTTTTAACTGAAAAAGAAAATCGCACAATCTCAAGAAGCTGCTTATCAAATAATCCTATGAGCACGAACATTCAAAAATAGTGCACGCTCTCTCCTGTGGCGGCGTTGTGCGCACGGAGAAAACCACTTTTATATAATGGGGGATATTTAGGCCTAAGGATTTCCAACAGAGGTGTTCTCTGTTTGGAAAAACCGTTGCGTGCAAAAACCGAAGAGATACTGATTACTTTTTTTAAATAAATTGTTTGTACTCCCTACTTTGCCCAAACCCATTGAGATAGCCGGTTTCCTACGAGTGAATTTCTCGGAATTCCAAGACGGCCCATCATCATCCATATTTACATGAAAGTGCAGCTTATTTGTTATCAAAAGTAACACTGATAAGAATTGCTGCGGTTTTTACAGATTGCGCAAAACGACAGTTGCGAAAGAACTGACCAATAAAAATTTGAAAACCAGAAGTGCGACGACATTCAGTTTCTGGACCGCCAACAGGAGGTACCTGGTCATACACCGACGGCATCCGTAATCGTGCATTTGTATTCATGGAGAGACATTCTCTGTTTATCTGTATAGAGCTCGAGCAGCGGGTTGGGGGGTTCGTGGCGCCCATCCCGCGCCAGGGGGAGCTGCCGGCGTGTGTCGCGCACCGACCAGTCGCCCGCGCACGTACACAAGGAGGTGCAAGGTTAGAGTGAGAGGATCTTGTCACCGCACGACGTTGCGACTAAAAAAGGAGCCCTGTATAAACGGGACACAACACTATGGCATTCATTATTAGACCTACTTACTCAAAGGATTATAAATACGCGAATTATAGTGACTTTTGAAAAAGTAAGTCAAAATTGATTCCCTCACAACGCAGGGTTGTAAATCGCAAGCACCAGGTGGCGTGCAGTTTCAGTAAAGTAGCATTAATATGTATAAGCGGGGCAATACACAGCATGCATAATTTTAAACTCAAAATTAAAATGTCTATATCGATAGAATTAAAAAATAAGAAATGTTTGTTAATCGACATAACGTTATCATGTGCAGGTAGTTTCAATAATTCTAGGATTCAGAATTAAGTTCATAGCTGGGTACATAACATTTGTTTTGATTCTTTTCTTTTAGCACGATACGTATTATTATTTTGGCACGCATCTCGTTGAATAAAAAAATAATAATAAAGTTGCATGAAATGAAAACCTATGCTAAGCCACTAACGAGTCCATGAGACATTGGTCTTCTACAGGATTAAAATTGAAACAGACGTTCAGGAAAAATTCTCAGCCCAGAAATTCTTTCTGGGTTTCTCACTCCAAAAAAACTCACTTCTCCAGAAATTGTCGGACCACATGGATTGTGTATAGAAAAGATCAATTTACATTTTAAAAAAATAATTTATCCCAGCTGCTCAAAATCTGATATCTAAGGCGCCAAAAAAAGATTCCAAAAATATTTATTTATTAGTGCTGCCACGTTTATTTTTTCTTTAGCCAGATCCGGTGAATATAGAATATAGAATTCCCGAATTTCAAAGTGCTTTTCTATTCATTTTAATATTGCAATAATTTCGAATTTTTTTTTTAAATTATCAACTAATTTAGGTTTTAAATTGTCAAAGGTTAGATACGCTTAATGTCTATCCTAATGGCACGGAACATCCTCATTTCGTCTGGCACCATTACCTGTGACGATGTCCACTCAAAAAAGAAACATTGTCCATTGCGAACCAAGAACAAAATAAATTATTTCGAACTGCATCTTTAATCCATTTTTCGTAACAACAAAATATTAAATTTTCGTAAGACAATTCGAATTTTGGTTTGCAATAAAAATTTTACAATTTTCTAAAACGTTTTCCCTGAATTTTAAATACTTTGCCATCGCATTTCTCGACCAGATAAAGTGCACCGGTAAAAGAGAGAGAGAATCTGTCGCGCTTACAGATCCTGCCGCTTCATTGAATGAGAGACCTGGCCGTAACCCAGGCTACGACTCCACGATTCTAGCTCCAGTTTCCATGTCGTTGTCGTCGTTATACGTATTCGCGCCAATCGAAAGGGCGGCGGCCTCCGAAATGGCTGCCGCTGCTTTAGAGAGGCTGGAATGCGGCGCCTATTTCTTTTAGGCCGCGCGATGGCAACGGGCGACAAAGAACGGCAGGTAATAAGAGAAAATGGCTTGAGTGGGCGGATGCGAGAAAGAGAGAGAGAGATGTTGGGAGGGGGGAGGAGAGAAAGAATGGTTGAATTTATATCCGTGGCTATCTGACAGTGGTCCTGGTCAAGATAAATCACCCAATGCATGAACAGACAGACTGCTGAGACCAGGTGCCCTCATTTATAGCCTTTTCACATCCAAAGGGTGCTCGAGAGTGAGCAAATTGCTTTTGAGCTCGAATAAATACATGTCGAATGGAGAACCAAACTAATATAATCCTGCAAAATAAAATTAAACGCCGACTTCATTATGGAAATACTCAACCATGCATCGCCTTGATGCTGAAGCTTCATCAAACTCTACATACACCAAATGTCAAGTAAACTACATGAGCGAACACCGTCTTTAAGTAGTTGTTTGGCCACCAATACATCGAACATACAGTGGTCAATTGTTTGTTCATGTAAATACAGCCTACTGCAATTCACGATGAATACGAAAACCAGTCGAGGGCGGGACGGTTATTTGAGCATTCGAGATGAATTATTTAAATAAATCATTTTTTGAATGGACATGCCGCTAAGGCGGCAAGACTGAATTAATTTTGGCTGTTACAGCTACAAAATACCTTGTTGATAAGCAATAAGTGATGTACTACCAATACAAAAGTTCATATATACCAATTCAAAGAGGTGGTGAAATCGAGACCTCCCAAATAATGTAGACACCAGAGTGCACACGTACAACCGAGGAAGCACACAATATCAGATACAAATAAATCGCAAATATATTTCCTGAGACTCTTCTCTTGGAAAATCACCACTTTTAGAATAAACTCGTAAAATGGAATCGCCGAAATTACTGCGATATTACTACGAAGTTTGGTAAGTGTTCTGAGACTGAGTTTCAAGAGGAATTTGGACATTTCCATCCAGTTCATCTGAAATTAACAACACTGTCGTTATCGTTCCTGATTCCGGGAAATCAGTTAGTTCGTTGCAGCATCCCGTATATAAAAGATCGATAAATGGAGTATCGCCCAATTAAGAGAACCCAGCCGTTACTCGGTGATAACGCTCGGAATTTGAAGGAAGAGGCGCTACAAGCGGCGACAATTTCAACCTGGCATCACCTGCCAAATGACGAGATATGCGCCACCTAGGATACAGCACGGCAACCAAAATGGTATTCGGTAAGTGGCAGGGGGAAAGGTAAGTAGTCAGCCCCTACAGCCGTTGCCTGGAGCCCTCCACAGGCCGACTCGTTTGGAAATACTGCTCAAAAGGATTTGCTCTTGTGAGAGTGGAGAATCCCCTCAGCGTGTCAAGAGGAACAACAGAGAGAATAAGTGGTTGGGGGGCGCTAGAAAGAGAAACTGGTCACAAAAGAAAATCAAAGGAGATTATTGAAGGTACAGAATGGGGGAAAGGGTTAAAAAAAATCCCTGCGGTCTTAATAGCTCGAGTTGAATAGAAAGGGGGCAGGCATAAAAAGTCACCCTTACCACACGTGTAGCAAGAATTGAGGGGCGTGTTCGCCCATAATATAGTGGGCCTTAGGGATAGGGGGAACGTCGAGGGGGACTTCCAATTAAGGGGAGGACGGACCACCTCGAGCAGTGAAAGTGTGAGAGGGGTAACAATCTGCAATCCAGTAGAACAGGAAATTAGAACGACAATCTGCATTTTAAAATGGCGACATTTTGAAGCAAAGTTTGTTGGATTCGAGATGAACTTCTAACCAATACCATGCTTAAGAGACACCGTGTGTTGCAATGGTTAGTTAGATCGTCGAATTAGTATACGTGATCGATTTGATTTGATCTAGTGTGTACAAATGTTTTTATATGCATGTACATATGCATAGAAATGTTTATTAATTATTCAGGTTTCATGACCGACATTTGTCAGACATCAGCAAAATGATATGTCTGAACAAAACAATTATATTTTATTACGTCACTGGCAATTAAGCCTGCTTCAAGGACAGTCTGTAGAAATATGGAAAGCGCGAAGAAATGTGGGATTCTGGTAATTTTGCCTAGGCTCGGCTCATTACCTAGATAGGGATCTTTAGGGTGTATGGATCTGATATCGTACAGGCACGGGTCCAACGGCTTATTTGTCAGCTGTTCTGCTCGCCGATTTTGTTCAATGTCTAAACACCCCCTGCTTGTAACTGCTGTATTTTGCCGCGTACTGCGTTTTCAGAACAGGGCGTTTAGACATTGGCCCAAAATCGGCGAGCTTGACAGCACGGGAATGAAAAAATTAAAAATGCGCCCATCTCAAATGTCCCCAACCAGTTCATCCCTAGAGGTCGCCCTATTAAAATAAGTAAATGGTAGGAAAGGTATGCTCATGGTATCTACCATATATGAACATAAACAGAACAGGAATGTCTCAAATGAGTTCGTTTTTATCGACTCCGCATCTTAGAATCTAAAAGAGATCGTCATTTGCACGGTTTGCCAATTTCGAGGAGAAAAAAATATGTACGGTTATTTTTTTCTTGTGCGTGTGTGTTTGTGTCTGTCATTTTCTCACCTAGTGCGCGTACATATACGTATACACGCAACCGGCGCAAGATCGACGACGTCACGGGAACTAACTGCAAAGCTAGGAAAGATCAAGGGTGCAGATAGTCACGGGTGCTTGGCGACGACGGCACACAAGTAAGCAAGAAGAGTGTGAATGCCTGTTCTTTTATGCATATAAACCTTTTTATAAACATGCACCTCGAGTCATGAGTGACGTCTAGATAGTTTCTAACTTACAGGAATAAAAAAATTGTCCTGTTAGCATTTTCGACAACCAAAAAATATTTTTTTTAAAGTTAAAAGTACGTGAATGTTTATCGTATCATGTCGTATTTTTAAGCTTTCTCGCGTTTCAAAGATACAGAGTATATATAATGCAACTGAACTATAAAAATAGGTATTCCGGGGTGGGAGGGGGTTAATTAGATTCTTAGTTTGCAAAATTCAAATACAAGATTTTAAAAAATGCCGATTGTGATTACTAATTATTGACATGTTTTAATTTTGATCGATTGTCCGAGCATGTTACCTTTTTCGTAAACGTACAGCAAAATTGCAGCGAGCCTCGGAATGAGTTCCTCTGTGATTTATTGACTCGCCAATCGTAACCAACTATTGCCGTTCAAATCAAATCACAGCCGACCGACAACTTCCAAAAAATGACTACGTTAAGAAACTTCCAGTCTTATTCACCATTTCGTTTCGCCCGCAGATGTCACAATGCCAGCAGCGCAGAGCAACTAGTACTGCCCCCTATATATATTCTGGTCGTTTCTTACCCGAACTAGACCGCCCCCTGGTGAGAAACGAAACAGAAAAAATACTGGGCAATAAGTATTCTATATCACAGAGCCGCGCCAACACAGGCGAGCATAAAAAAGGAGAGAGAAGAAAAAAAGATGCCCCCGATATACTTCGCGCGCAGAAACAATTTTTAACTTGGCAACAAATATCTACAAGATTTTCCTAACCGATGTGTCTGACATGCAGATTTTCAGTTTATGGCGAGTCGCCGTTTATGGAAATAAAAAAGGGCGGCTCTCTACATACAGCAACCACTAAGAGGCGTCATTAGAGCGTCAAATAAATATAAAAAAGGCAACGGCGGAGACGTGCGCGGATACTCGTACATGTGTAGAGATACGTGCATAAGATACTACGGCGACCCTTGGAAATCGCATGCGAAGGAAAGTACACAGGTGTATACAATGCCCATGCACAGGCAAGATGATGAATGCAGGCGCCATTTAGTCACGCCAAAAGCTGGGATCAGGCGGCGTCCACGTCGCTCAGGTGCGCGCACATAAATTACGGAGAGACCCCCACGGGGGAGGGGTATAGTTTCGAAGAGGAGAAGGTAAAAAAAACTCAATTTACATACAGTATATCCATATGGTAAAATGAAGGTGGGCACAAGGCGTACGTACACGCGCGCCATCTGTCGGATCTCGTCAATTTTCCGTGGGATATGCAGACTGCTCGAAAACCGGACACGCAATAGAAACGAAAGCGACACTATCTTAGGAAACTCATCGGCAACATCGCGATTTATGTGGGGTTGTATTATGTGGCCTCATAATATTATATGGCCTAGGTTATTTATGTGAGAACCAATTGGAAGAACGGATACGCTGGCGCCACGGAAACATTGAAAGACCACCTACACGATGGAGCGTTTCAGGTTTTGGAATTTTGAAAATTTGAAAGCTACGTCATACGCTACGTGAACTTTCGTTTATGCTTGCGGCAACTGAAATAGCGGTATTGGGATTATCGGTATTGGGAACTATTGCAATATTCTAAGCATTTAAAAACATATTACTGGTAAAATTCGTTTATTAATTAAAACAATTCGAAAATAAAAAATGAGATGGAAAATCCCAATAGTTCTACTACGTCTGATATAAATATCTCATCACCATAAGTGAATAAAAAACATTCAAAATTGAAATGAAAACATTACACTATATATTACAACACTTAACAGTTTCTTAGCTTTTAGGATGAAGTGGGATAAATAATTAATATCTTCATCGCAAAATTAAATTGAACATTTTATTGAGACACACTCTTCAATTGATATCGAATTGTCCAATGACTTTCAAGAAATAAATAAATGAAAGAAAAAAGAAAATGAATTTGTCTTAATTATACTGAATCTTTAGAAACGATCTGAAAATGTCAGATGTTTTTAAGTTTAACTCTACCGCCAGGCGGCGCTCACAAAGACTAGTCGCACTAGGAGCTAAGCAATCGTCGCGACTATCTTCAACGTGAAAAATCTTAATTGGACAAACCACCCACCCGCCACCTCGCTGGACTATAGAAATTGCTAGTTATAAGCGGGGCATTAACACTGTTTAGACAATAAACAAAGTACGAGTATGTACAGAACGACTTCTTTTACCGTAGCGCCTCTCAAGATGGTGATGGCCGACTTCCGGTGCGCGGCATCAGTCCATATACTGTAGGCGCGGCAAGCAGCATAATTTGCGAGGATATATTATGGGGGCAGGCGAGGCAAGTAAGTAGTGGGAACCTCCAGTTTTATCAGCGCACAACATGCCAGCAGCCACTCAAAAATTAGGGAAGCGAAACCGTCCTTACCTACGAAGAAAGAAAACGAAACAATGCAACAATTAGAGTTTGTATATGTTTAGAAGTAATTAATGTCTCGACTGGTATATTAAGTCGTGTTCACGCGGAGACCGTTTCCTGCATCAACACCATCCATCTATGATACAATCGAAACCGTGATTCCGTGTATACAAAGGTAAGCAACGAAGGCAAACCCATTGTATGTCGGCAGAATATTCATATACGGGTAGATTTATTAAAGCGAATTGCCAAGTAAATGCGACAAGTGTTGACAAACTCTTGCCAACACTTGTTCAATTAGTTAATTGATATTAGGCAGGATTTGTCATACAACTATCCTTTATTTTTTAACCTTTTCTCACAAAACGAAGACGCTCAAGTCAAGCCACCTCCAGAACTGTTGCGTGCTGTCCACAATCAGTCAACAATCAGCGGCATCGAACATTATCGGATGGTTGGATACGGACACTTGCATATATAAAAAAGCGCATTCAGTGATCTACCACACCATCTAGTAGTGAAAAGTGGTCCGCGGCACTGCTTCATGCTTTAAACAAGTCCCTGTTACAATTTTGCTCGTCCGCAAGCAGCATTTAGCACGCACAATGACAAACCGTAATGGCAATCGACACCCATGAAGCAAAGTTGTCTACGTGCAGAGTGCGCTATAAACGTCAGAGCATCTTCTAGTATTGGAATATTTTCGAAACCACGATGAGTTTATCGTGACAGCAAACCAAGTTGGGGAAGAGCAAAGGACGAAAAAAATCTGTCCATTTGTCATGACTAGTAGTAGCTATTTGCAAACAGCCCAGGACAGAGCGCTCACAAAAACAACAGTGGGTTTGGTTTAAAAGGCAACTTCAAACTAACAAGGCAACAACAAAAATACGACATACGTCCTATACATGTATGTATATACACAGTGCATGTATTGCAATACATCCATCTTCCCGCCTACCGTCATTTGATTGCAGTTTAACAACTTTTAAATAGGAATTTATGGTTTTACGCGAACGACCGCGCGCCACCGTGCACACCAGTTTTCGAAGAAAAACAATGAGGGGAGAAGGGGTTGGCCAGGTAACAATCGGCTAAAGGTGGCGGTGACGTTCGAAAAATAAAATTATAAGTAATAGAGCCCCGTTACTCTACGTGTATTCATCGCATGTACACGCTAGCTCCGGACAATAAAAGTCGCGCTTTTACTTTTGCAATTCGTTTCATCCTGTCAGCTTTCTTAGCTTGAGTCGCGTCATCTCGGCTTATCAATCTCAGTGTTATTGCTGACATCTTGGCTCGGGGCCTTGTGGTACGTATTTACGCGCCATTGGGGCATTCAACACAGGGTAAATTGTTTCCCAAACATATTGGCACAACTTGCTCTTTCTGAACGAGACTCAATATGAGGGGCAGGCGAGCGCGCAGGCTGTCAAATAAATAAATCTTGTGTTTTATGGGTTGAGTCGCGGTAATTACGAGAGATTGGACAAGACGTCGGACTTAAATGGTGGATGCTATATACCTGAAACGTGAGGACGGCGTAGCACATGCAGGTGACATTTTATTCTAAAAGAATAAAAATATATAAAAAATACATTATATATACAGAGGCAGCACAGCTCACCACTCGAACACCGACGTCCGAAACCTACATTCGTATAACCCTATTGCGCCGCCATTGCATGCCGTCATAGCATGTGCCGCCATTTGTCGGTCAAAATATGGATATAAGACAGGAATGCTTTCCTGATATTACGTACTGGGTTGATTGCTCGATCCAGTACGTACAATCGAGACAATCGTGTAATAATCGCTTTTTCATTTTAAACAAACAAAAAAAAAAAAAAATCAACAACTGAATACAAATAATAGTGCATTTTGAAGCATAGATGTGGTACAGATCTTAAGACTATTTGACGTCAGTTGGTAAAATTTACATCGGAATAATTAGAAACATAGAACAGATCAAATTTGTTTGAGGCACGCTGCGATAGCAACACCAGTTTCGATAAAAATATCTCTAAAAGTACATTAAGTTCGAAACACCGAAGCAAAAAAGGGAACTAGAGGCAGATGTCGGACTCATCAAAATGTCATTGGCGCCACAAGTAACGGCTTCCACGATTACTTGTAGCGCCACTAGCGGTGTGAGGAAGCAATATCCAGATTATATGGCGGAACTAGTTCATCTAGTCACCATCTGATGGAGGTTCATCGGAGTTCAAGGAGGAACCTTTTAGCGAGATTATGACCTTTGGTTCTGACATTTTTTCGGCTTATATTGACATTATTAGCATGTCTTATTTGCCGTTTAATTTGTATGTCTGAACTCACAAAACAATGTATGACATGTATCAACAGTCAGAAGCAGACGCATTTTAATTAAAAGTCACGATTTTAATTATCAGTGTGGAGTGTATCGAACCAGTGTATAATTATGGAACGGAAATGGGCATTTTGGAATTGGAAATTACCAACAACAATTGTTCCGCGGGACTGCGTCTAGACAACTACATCGGAACGGCAAAAAAAATATTGTGTTACATCAGCTTCCAAGCGCTCCCTGATGAAGTCGACCGCAGGAAACAATCAATTTCACGAATTCCCTTCAGACCCCGAATACGAGCTCTTAATACGCATAATGTACATGTAGCTGAATCCGACTATGTATTTTGTTGTAACTCCGCTGTACAATAATCGATTATTGGCGTCGGGCGCTCGCTGCAGTTAAGGCGGCATGAGTGATTGGCAGACTTTTTAAAGGAGTCAAATTTGAACTGCAGATGCGAATAAAGTTCGCCACTGTAAAAACACGATTTTATTTCCCTTCCCTCAACATATTTATAAATTATGTGCGGTACAAAAACTGGAAGAAGTTGAAACTGATTAAATAATTAGCGTTGAACAAGTCTGCATATGGTAACGCTATCTAGTGGGACACACACAAATTAAACTTGAACGACAGTAACTTCGATGACATGAAAGAATTATATTGTTGGAAGTGCAACAGCAAAGGAATAATGGGGCAGACTAGCAAGGATTCAATGCATCATGGAAAAAGAAACTTAAAAGGAAAAGTGGATAAATTCTGGAACCTGAACCTGGCCTCCCGACTGAATTAAGGGTAAGTAAGGGTGACTATCGAATCAGGTTATTTAGACGCCCTCGCTTGGCATTTTCGTCGAAGAAATATATGAAATGATCGCGTCACGGATTTTCTCTTTCGTACGCAGAATGTGTATGGACGCCCTAACCTGATCATCGTGATCGTCGTAAAAGCCGAAAGGTTAGGCAGAACAATATCCGCTGTATAAATCGTTTTCGCATGCTGGACAGTTTCCCACGCTTCGGCCTGAATGGAATTCAGGTTTTTGTCCAGGTTTCCGAGCTCCACATTGGCTCCGCCTGATCAAAACCGCACATAATTTGCATGACATAGAAGACCGAAAGAAATCGTGAATAATGTCCACTTTAAAGATATCGTCTTATTGATCATCAACGTTATTTTATCAACTAAAAGCTGCCGATATATGATTACAATTTTAAGGAACAGGTGTATATCCACGCAATGGGACGGCTCTTCATATAAAATGATCTTATCTGCTATTTAAAAAAAATTAAACAATTTTAAACCATATATATTCACTCTACTGACAATATTATGCAAAATTAAAGTGTACAAAGTGTTAAAGAAAAACCTGACAAATCCAAATTTGAAAATGCTTAGAACTACAATTTTTGAATTGAATTGGAGATGAACAACTAAACTACGATGAACAACTCGTGAGCTTCCGTATGTTTATCCGTCGAAACGCGAAACATATCCAACGTGACCGGTCCCAAGCCAAAAAACATGTTGTCAATTCAGAAGAAAAATATCCAAATTGCGGAACACAATTGTGGTCTGGCAATAGTGAAGGACATGACGACATCACGCACTTTCTCGCTATCACAAACATGCTCAAATTGATACTGCAAATTCTACCAGGTTGACATACACAAGTAAGAGTACACAGAAACATGCAAATAATGTAACATTGAAAATAGGACGCATTTTCATGTACTGTTACGCGTTTTCCTATTTGAAGCGGGTTGTGGTTCGGTTTGTAACAATTGGAAGCGCAAAAAAAGCATGATCGATTTTAGAACGCCGCCCGAGGCTCGGCCATCCAGGGAGGGCGACCCACGTCGCCGCCAATTGCAAATCGAATTCGTCAGACTACAGCAGATCGGTGTTGTCATGGACACCTACGCACCCCCGCTTCCTCCTTGCGAGAAAGTGTGCCCGAGGTGCAAATGTGCCAGGTCTCGAGTCTCCCGGCGCTCCACTGTAACTGCAAATTGAGAAGATCTCAACTTTGGGTTCAATTTGTTTTGGTGATTTTAGCGAGACAGAAGAAAAAAGTTTAAATCAACAAGTTATCTGTAACTTGTGTGTTCCAGTTTATGGTGTTATTTGTGTGCCACTCTAAAAAAGAACTTAGAAAATTTATTTCGATTTTTGCAACCTAAATAGCGAGAAGTTTGAATTATTGGAACGGAAAGATATCGTATCTCAATTTCAGTCGCCGTGATTTTATAGTCGTCATATAGCTAGAAAATTAAGAAGTTATTCAGAAATTAATCAGAACACCATAAATTTGGGGTTCATGCGTTCTCTACGTCTCTATACTGTTTTGCCGAGGCTGCACTGTTCTGATATTAACAATGATTAAAATAAACCCTTAACCCAATATAAGAAATGAACAAAACACGAGTATCAACAAAATTGATCCATACAAAATCTATTTATATTCGAACTACCGCAAATATCGCCAAAGGCATAACAAAATGATGTAGCAATTATGACGACTGGGACTTCGTACAACTCGTCGTAATTTAGCCGATTCTGTGTTCGATTCCCGGGGAGAATTGGTAAACACATGTCCCTGACCTGGTGCTGTAGCCCCCGAGAGGGGTATATATGCATGTATATAATAAATTGCACTGCTAATTCACAACGTTCGAATTTAAAATAATAAATCGCCTCGAGAATTCGACAGCGACAGATCATTCCATTTAACGCGTTAAGAATTCGGAACGCTTTTAGGCAGGAGGTCTGCGGAGGAAATTTGACACCAACATCGTTTCCCCCCGACCCCCTTCCCACCCCACCCCCACCCCCCTTTGAGCGTGCGTAAGCTTTGGCTCCGGGGTTCAATTTGAATCGGTTGGGAGCCCACCTGGATGAAGCGCGTATTTGGACGAGACGATAATCATTAAGGAGAGCCCTATTTTTCACCACTCGCCACACTTCCCTCCTCCAGCACCTCCCACTCCACCAAGGTGGCCCCGCTTACCGCTTACCGCTCATTTTTCATGCACGTATCATATATTCTCCGGAGACCCCATAAAAACTCAAAAAGATTAAGACAAAATGAGCCCTGTCTGAACCAACAATGATCTGCTTTAAAAAAATGTTTCCTCGCTATATACTGCAGAAAAAATATAATGAATTGAATAAATTAAAAAGAAAACGTTTTAAAACACAGGATTTTTTTTACAACAAACTGCAGGCTTTTAGCATATTCAATCTCACACGCACTCCACGCACCGATCCGCCAATCTTTTAAACAAAACACAGCTGGGCACATAGGCGCCTTTCCCGCATGACTTTGGGTAGTTCTCACTTTCTTCCAACCGGACCCGTGACGCTCGCAATCACATCTTCCATCTCACCTCGGATGACGTCTCACCCCCCCCCTCCCTCCTCCACGACTCCATTTCTCACCTCTTGCTCTAGAGTCCTCCCTCCTAGGAGAGAGACACCAACACCCCCCGCGTCTGCTCACCTAATCTGTGCACCGAATGAAACGACACGGAAAAATAAGGAGTCCACAAAGATGCGTCATGCAAAAATAACGTAAGGCGTGAAGCAGAAAGGGGAGGAGAGAGCGCGCGAGATGCATGCGCATGCACGCGTGCAAGATTGCAACGACAACAAGGAGAGATCCCCTTTGAAAATTAGGCATGCGCTCTTTTCGACGATATTACACCACAGGGAGAGGGGGAGGAAAAGGAGGCGAGGTTAGGTTGGGTTAGGCAGACGAACGAAACACCACATCATGTGCATTATTAAAAAAAAAGTGGTATTTCAACGTATCCTTGCGCTGCTCCTCGACTATATCTTTTTTTTCGCCAGGAAGAACGTCTGGATTATTTTCAGCAAAAAGAGGGGTTGTGCCCGGGACAGACCGGACGAAAAAAGACGAACAAGATCTTGTTGGCGATAACTCTTCTAATAGTAAACTATTATTTTAAATGAATTTTTTTAACTAGAATACCGTGGGAACCGTTTTTTCGTTTCGCGGCCAAAAAATTCCGGTATTGCACCCCACGATCATGGATCCAGTAATCCGATGCGCTAACTAGCCACTGTTACACACGACATCCTCTATTTCGGAACCATCCTGCCCCTCCATCACGAATAGCTGGCAAAACCATCTACCTCATTCTTCGCGGCATGCCTGCATGCGAACACAGATTGCGACTCCGCCATTGAAATCGACACTTGTACATAATTCCGTATGACGTCAGCACACGTCACATACACCCACACACACACATATACATACTCCTCCCTCCTCCATCTGCTGTATAGCCTGCAGGCAGAGATCAACTGGCGATGCCGGTAGCGACACAAAATAGGAAAGGGAAAAATAGATAGACAGCATTTTCACATTGCTTATGCAGCAGATATATACCAGCAGCCACCGCGTACATCACAACACAAATGGGATAAAGAAGCGGGAAGTGTGAGAAAAAAATATGTATCTTCGAATATTAAATTTCGGATGGTTTCTTGTCGAGTGGCTTCAAATCCGCTTTCAGCCGAAACGTCTGGGGAAAATAACATCACCGCAACCAACGAAACACTTAACAGGAGAAGTGGGATATACGAGCAGTATACGGAGGCCAGACATGCGAGTTTTGCAAAGTGTTTGCGAAAAATGTCTACGCACAGAGATGGGTTGCAAACAAACTTTTACAAATCCACGCACAATAATAATGCAAAAAAGAGAGTTTCCTTCAAATATTGAGTAGTTGAAAGTAACGACCAATTCACGGAAACTTAGTCATTGACTAGCCTCGTGATACTCTAACATTTGGTCGATGACTAGCATTTTTTGTACACTCAAAACTGAAACAGACAACAAAAAATGAATTTTCAACGAGAAAAAAAGTAATAAGCCTGCGCGAACTCGTGGTAGCCCTGTCGGTAGACCGACATGTGGTGCGACGGTCCCGGGTTCGAAACCCGGCGCAGATTCTCGTTTATTCGATCCCATGTTATTGATACTGGATAATTGCCCATCACACATTGTCGAGTACTAAGTGTAATGACACCAGACCCTACAGCCACAGTAATTAACGAAGGAGTTAGTTATGTGAAGATGAACAACTTTTATTTAATTATAATAATAATAATTATAGCCAGTTTTATGAGGACGATCAAAAATATTATGGGTGGCTTTTTTCGTTATTTTCTTGAAATGATTTGCTTTAGATCGGAATCTTAGCCACCACGTTAACCAGCAACCTCGTCGCCGAATTTGTTCTCGTCCAGGGTTACAGTCTTTATTATCTAATGTTGTTACATCGGTGACTCCCAACATTTTTTTGAATATTTTAGACTGCCCCAGGCGAATTCGATGATTCTTAAGTAACCAGGCATGGGTGCCTTATCGTGAGCGATTTTCTGATATACGCAAGCCGCGACTCCGTACGGATACCGGCTACTTTTAAACTTGGATTAAATACCCTGAAGTTGATATTCGGGTCTTGCGAGGCAGTGGGGGCCTGTCCATCGATACAAGACTAAACACGGGGAGGGGGATGGCACGGTAAAAAAAAATTCACCTCACATAAAACCCCGCCAGAGAGGATCTTGCGATTGCATGTCAACCGGCGCCGCGGCACATCCAAACTGTCGCCCCGCCCCCCTCACCCCTCCTAACATTTGCCCAGCTTCAATCCTCCCCCTCACCAAGCCACCACCACCACCGCCGCCACCACTATATATACCATCAGTCAGATCCAGCTCAAACTCCAGCTTTATTGCCGAGCATTACCTTACAAATGGTCGCGCAAAAGCGAGCGGGCCGGAAAAACCAGGCGATTTGCATGCCGAATATGGCGCGCGACGCAGAGTCTAGCATTCCGCACTTCCGGTTAGGAGTCAAGAAGAGCGTGGACATAGACAAATTACGACTTCTGGTGATGACGGAATCCCCTGCCAGTACTGCACAAGTTGTACGAGTGTAGCATGTAAAACCGACACGAATTTCTTAAAAATAAACAACTTCATTGTT
Organism: Mycogona germanica; assembly: GCA_034698785.1. Taxonomy (NCBI): domain Eukaryota; kingdom Metazoa; phylum Arthropoda; class Diplopoda; order Chordeumatida; family Chordeumatidae; genus Mycogona; species Mycogona germanica. Next base: position 43,131 of record JAQGBY010000079.1, read on the forward strand.
ATGTAGAATTCTGCACTGCAAACAATTTTGTCTTCATTTTGAGAGGCAATTAATTCAATCCTCAAAAGTTTTATAGTTCTGGGTGCATAAACAAATGTTATTTTACAAGTGTAAAAAGACACCTTCGTAATCATGAGATTTCTTGATCACATTTGAAATTGGGCAACACTTTTTTGAAGGTTCTAGGCGAAATGAATAGGTATATCCTAATACCGCATATATGCGTTTCAAAATTGACGATCTTGAATTTTCGATGTATTGTACTTGTATATTGATTTTGTTTTCCGAAAATCGAGCTTACTTTCGACATCAAAAATTTGACAGTTATAGCACAGAACGATGCTTCCATTGGTTTAATTTTGTTTTTAAAAAAATGCAACAACTGACTATTCAACTGAAAACTTAAAATCCGCAATTGCCAAGGTGACAACGTCATCTAGGTGTAATTCAAGATCCGAATAACAATATTTATTAAGGAGGTTAACAGGTGATTGCTCTTCTTATAACTCCTCCACAGCAAGGCGATCTGATAATTTTGCCTAACCTAGGCTGCGTCAACGTATACCTGCAATCGTAGAGGCACGATGATTTTACTTCTATTCCGAAAGAAGGCGTGTGAAGGAAAGGGGTATTCCAAAAAATTCCAAAAACATGGCGCACGATCAAAACAAATCTTCTGATAAATACAATGGCTATAAGGGGTCTAAAAAGCATACGATCACTATCTGCTCGATCCACTCATTCAGGAATAATTATCCACCTAAGATTTGTCCCGCCTTACAAGACCGGTGAACGACGTACAGTTTGGCGACCGCAAACGCACACACGATCTACAAATTTTCCCGGCCTAGCTCCGGCAAACGCGGAACGGGGCTGGAAACGCCACCTATGACGTTACGATTGGTCTAAACCCGTAGAAACATGGTGGCCAATCATCGACACAGTACCTGGCGACCAGTGAGCGCAGGACGTGATGTTTCTGCGGCAAAGGAGCGCACAGTGGGGACTGTTTTACTCAGGGCGGCTAGGAAGAAAAAAAATATATAAAAGATCTCGCACATGACAATTGCCGGGGCTTTATTTTTCATTATCGTTTTCGACGCGCATTCGTGTGTTCTGTGTGCATATACTATATACATGTACATTGTATATGGGCGGCAAGCGTACTTGCATGCGCGAGTTCGTATTTACTTGCGGAAAATTTGCCAAACGCGAAATATCGTCGACAGAAACAAAACGCGGCCAAGTGCGAAATGGCATCCACTAAATGGCTGGAGATTCTCGGGAAAACGGGGAACCTGCGGTTTTGTTTTGAATTGGCTGCCGCCATCTTGTTTTTTTCTTCTGCGAAACAGCTCCATTGTAGCAACGATCACTATTGACTGCTCGCTTTTAATTAACAAGCAATGTGAGAGAGTCCTATGACAATATTCGAAATTTAATTCAATAAAAAAACTTTCAATTTTTTAGTCTCCTATAACGAATTTAGAATTCTTGGTCCTTCTTAATAAAAATTTGAAATTTGTTTTATATCGACATAACAGATGATTAACTAATTTTATAACTTACATACATAAAATGATTGATGATTGTGATGATTGAGCTCCAATCGGGAGTCGTCAACAAGATCGTCGATAAACAACGTTTACTTCTGATCTTCAGGAAATAGATAAATTGTAGATTATTATTTCCTTATTTGCATTACATTATTTCCTGAAGATCAGAGGCAAACCTTGTTTATCGACGATCTGGATGCCGACTCTCGATTGCAGTCCATCAATCATTTAATATATTTGTTATTACTACCATAGACTTGTGTGTTGCTTAATTCAAAATGGTTGCCGCAAAATAAAAATAAAATAATTTTAAAACACAATTCGGGTCGGCACTTTCAATGCGCTTATTCACATTAATTCAATTCAAATTCAAATTATTATATTATTCAAAGTAAACTTACGTTTTACGTGATGAATTACGGTTCTAAATAGAATGTCATTTCAATAGCAATAGACACAATAGCGAGCAAGGACCAATTGTATCCTGTGAAAAGGTGAAATCAGTCTATGAATGTATTTTTTCCCCCCAGGTTGAACCATACCTTCCGCGAAAGTGTGTTCCCGTTGTTAGCAAACACGACTATATTGTGCACACCTTCTGCACGGTGAGTATACATATAAACGATGCAAACATGTAAATTTTCCAGAGCGAGGTTACATAAACCTTTCCGAGAGGCGAAAAGTCTATACATGTAAACATGTTCACACGAATACTAAACATGTATGCGCATGTATATACGGTTTCCGAGAATACTTTAAAACAAAACGTATTGTACGTGTCGCTATCACCAATTAAATATTCTCCTAGGTTTTAGTGTGCGACACTTCCACGCTTTTAGATTCCTCAAAATGTAAGAATTCCTAAGTATAAACGAGCTCAGCTGCATGTTGCCGGCTGTGCTACGCGTTGTGAAAGCATTTCAGATCTGCGCTTTCACTTTCTCTAGACTCGCGATTTGCACCAGTATTATTCTTACGACATGATAATAATAATAATACAAACTGAAACGTAGACAGACTCAAATTCTTGCAGTTCTTTAGTAAATGTTTTTGATTAAGATGTGTAGCTAATTAAGTTCCATTAAGAATCACAATGTCAATACTGGATTGTCATATGATTTTTAAAAAACGAACATATTATAAATTGGCTCTGTAGCTTTTCTTTTACAGAATACAGAGAAAGGAGAACATGGACTTTGTAATGCTCAGCAGTACATAAATCAATAACACTGAAAACAAATTTTGAGACCCAGCAATTGTGGTTCGAAATTTAAAACGAACAAACGTGAAGCTTAGAGTGAACTTATGAGATGCCGGTGCTATTGAGCACGCAGTAATTTTTTTTCATCAATATACTCTGTATTTTCTATGGAATACATATTTTTTTTGACAATTTATTTAAAACTGAATTATGTTATTGTGTAACTCGCAGACGTGACTGAAATTGTCAACGTCGATTCACAGACGTCACAAGCTGAAACAGGCTTCGAGTCGGGTTTTAAATTTGTATTAAAAAAAGGACAAAGTATTCTAAAAAATAAAAGTTTTGCCCGGGACAGCGCCAGACGATAAAAGAACTAGAGTCGGCGATAAACACTTCTTATATTATTATTTTTATGATTTTATCATACATAATCAAGATGTCCTATTCCCATTATGTTGTTATAAACTATTCAGTTTTACTCAAAGAGTCAGCGAAACTTAATCTGTCAGACAGTTCACAACATTTAAAATTAGCGTTTCATAAATTGGCATACAAATGTTTCATGTAAGAAGCTGAAACACAGTTATCAATGACAAAATATAGACTATCGGCTGTGGTATTTTCTTTGAGAAATTCTCATCCAGTGTGTGTGTATATATCCAGCCGATTTCAAGTATCATATAGTACTCTGTATATATTGTAAACTGATGTGGTGTATTTTAACATCCAGGAGAAAAAAAAGGATAGATACGGGTTGTAGGTGCATAGATACCTGCATACTAAACTGATTTTTTCAGTCGCAATCAATAGTTGGTATTGGCGACATGTCGGCCTACTGTATTATTGATTGTGCATTCTCGTATATATACATGTATAGATCGAAAAAAATTGTTCAAGAGCGGCGAGTTCGTCTTTCGCATGTAAATAATAGTCTATATCTAGTTATATACATCTGGGCGAGTCAATGAAATCGAAAAATAGGCCGCACTTTTAGATGCCGGTAGACTTCTGTGATATAGCCAAGTAAGTTGAAATCATCAATATAAGATAATAAAAGTTTTGGAAGATAGGATTGCGTTTTGAAAATGACTTTTACATATATATGAATAGCAAAAATCGTAAAAATTAGTAGTTTATATCGACATGTACATGTGTTTTACTCCGTCAAAAAAAAAACAATTTTAGTAAAACAATATACCACAATTTCCTGCATTTAATCATGGAAGTGCTTTTTATAAACGTTTTGTAATTGATGAAAAGGGAATGTTTTTTGTTGTTGTCCACGAGTGTGCATTGAAGTAAAAAGTCATAATCAAAATAAATGTGTCACCCAAAACTGTTTCATGGGTCAAAGATCGCAATCCGTCGTGCAGTCGTGAATAAATAAAAAATATAATAAATGTACAAAATGTACAAAGGTAATAGGTTCGAATGTTTGTCGCAGCCGGCTGTCGGTCTCCGGAACATGTACGTGCACCGTATTAAACGCCGCAAAGGTAAACACAGCTCGACAGTTGTGCGATAACCGGCAACAACACGCCTTTCGCTACCCCTGCGTGTGTCGCAGAGAGCCAACGTCCCGCAACACCACGGTGGAATACGGTACACATACAGCGAGCGAGAGAGAGTACCGTGAACTGCCGAACACAATCGGACAAAAGAAAAACCAATCAGCGACGCCGTCTCTCGCGCGTGTATGGAAAGGGTGCGTGTATGAAGGGGTAGGGGTGGAAACACGGGCGAACGCCGGATACACACACACACACACACACACACAACGGGCGCCGACAAAATGATATTTTTCTCGCCAGCGAAGCAGCTAATGGCGGCTCGTCCTACGAGGCCAAACAGACATCACAGGTGCATCGAGAAATAAAACTGGTTTGTTCATATCGAATGACTAAAAAATAAAGAAATCATGCGACAGTATTGTTTGTCTTTCACAACGGTCAAATTAATATTTTACAAATGAGAAAGATTTATTGGACGTCTGGGTGATTAATAATCACAAAGGTGGATTCGGGACAGCACCGAATGAAAAGACGAACCGAGTGGCGTACTCACTTTTATAATAGTATTGTACTATCATTTAATTTGAACTGGTAATTGCGAAAAATACAAAGTTTATTACGGATTCCTGGATCCGTGGTTCAACACCCGGTCACTTCGAAAATCTGTATTTTTTGCAATAACCAGTTCAAATTAAACTAATAGTAAAATATTATTTTAAAAAGCGAGTACGCCACTCGGTGCTGTCCCGAATCCACCTTTCTGATTAATATTTTACAGTTGCGCAATCGACGGACTCCACAGATCAAGTTTGCCACGAGCCGCCATCAACGAACGCGAGCGGCACCTAGAGGAAATTCTGCTTGACTGGACCAAGCAGCGCACCAAATTGTATATGCCTCACGACACACACGCACTTCAAAGATACGCTTTTATGTAACTAACCAAACCTTCTACTAGCTCCAACAGCGAAAAAGTCAACGATCGAAATGTCTGCAATAATATTTTTTTCTTTAAAGTCTTCCTGAAATACAGAGTGCCGAGTATATCTATATATTCTGTGGTGGATTTCGCCGCGGCCGCCATTGTAACCAACTGATTGCAAATCGCTAAATGGCAAGTTTATCATTCAAATAACCAAACCTAATTACTTAACGCTACAAAAATAATTTTATGTTTAAACACACATAAGTTTGAAAACATGTAATGGAAATGTTTTGAAAAATGGGGAAATTCGCCTACTGCGGATCTTTACCCCTGTCAATATGTTGGCGAAGTGAGAAAATGACATTTTAGAAATCCACCATTTGATCAAAACATGACCTGCAGAACTATGTCTAAAATAGACTTATGGGAAGCACATTACTTTGATAATCTATTTGTATTCATATTTTATGGTAACAAAAATACTGTATCTCGGAAATGTTTATTTGGTAATACGTCATATCATTCCAAAATAAAAAGGACAGCCAAGCTCGGACAGCAAGCCCACATTACGCGAGCACTTTAGAATCAATCCCCCAACACTTATTAGACTATCGTTACGCACATGTGGTCATCACCGGTGCGCAGCTCAGCTATTGAAAAACCAGAATCGCAATTATTTCGAGCAGCAGCTCAGCGTCCACACAATGCCAACGCTGCACGTCAAAAAGGTGTCCGACCCTGAAACACGCTCTCGTTTTTCAGGCCTGTTGTTCTCAGGGCTGCGGCCGCCCCCCGTAAGGAACGCGTGCAGACGAACGGTCGGCTCCGGTCGGACAGTCAAGTCGTCGCGGCGTGGCGAGCCGATGTCTCTCGTTCGTCGACAGTTTATTTCGTGTGTGTGTCCCCCCCCCCTCCCCCAATTAAATCCTAATGAAAACATGCGGCGGCCGTCACTTCACAACCCCTCAACTCTACTTACTCTCTCCCACCGGTCCTCCAGACAACTGTTTCCTCCCACTCCGCGTCCGCGACAACACACACAATGCACCTGCTTCAGATATTCTCGGCGATCGAAAACGCACGAGGGGTCATTTTAATTTATCGCCGGCGCCGGTCAGAAATAGAGGGGAAAGGGTTCAGACAGAGGAGAGGGGGTCCGTAAAGAGCAACCCCCTCCACATTCACCCAAACTCCACAAATCAAAAAGTAAACTAGTTTCAGTTTTGAGCAAATTGTGCTTGCGAATGGACGACATTTTACAATCGAGGTCGCATTTGCTTCTTCACAACCAACTTTACGAATACGAGATTGGCCATAGATCTAAGAATGGCGAAAGAACATAGGAACGAGCCCAGGACACTCAAACGAACGACTGCAGAGTTGGTAAAACTCGGAAATACACGGAAAATGGATTGACCTCAAAAATGACTTTCTTCATGATCCCATAATTTAGGAGACAAAAAAAATGTAGTTACCAAATTCTGGCTCGCGATAACGTTTCAGAAGCAGTCACACTCCATCAGTCACATCCGAATTGGTTGTGCCATTTTGCACACGTCCAACAAAATTCTAGAGAGGAAACCGAAAATGGAGCTGGAAAGCGTAAAACTGGCTAGGTCAATTCCAAGACCAGGTGGATCCGAATTTTAGCTAACTCTGACATCTTATATATTTGTTTTCTGCGGTGCATAGTTAGATTTTAAGGCGCTGCCTGTAATCTACTATGGTACAGTTAACGGTATATTATTTTATCTAAGAATGGGTCGGGGTGGAGGCACCTGGACTGGCCAGTGAGGCAGGGACGGCGGATTTTCTGTGGGGGGAGGAGGTGGTGCGTGGGCGTGGAGGAATCGGCAACGAATTGGTCACGAACGGCAGGCCGTTCGTGAGGCTTCGAGATCGGCGCGAGCGCGCGCGTTCTATACAATCTGCGAGAGCGAAAATGGGGGCCATGCGTCATTGCCTGGTCCAGTCATAACAACAACGCCGGTACCCCATTCTCCATTTGGAACTAATCTAATCGGTAGTTACAATCGATCCTGTCGCCCTCTGCCCCCCTCCCACAACTGGCTGCTCTTTCGAACGGTCGCCAAAACACGAGGATATATAATGCTACTAAGACTTTCCAACCGCCATTCCAACTGAAGTGACGAATCAATACACGCCCTGTATCTGTCTCTTCGTGAGATAAAAAAAATTAAGAGAAACGAATACAAGATACTAATCGACGAGACCAACCAACCAATGTCTCGTATTGAGTATGACCATAGTTTCACTTCCAAGACGAGGCGAGATTAAATTTCCTGAGCACCTAGAAATGTCGTGCTCTCATCGTCTTGTTGTATCAAGATAAAACCAATCAATGCTGAACACTTTCTAAGTCTCGTCTGGAAAACGATCAATTGAGAATGAAGTTTTCTTGTTGAAGAATCGATTCGTTTGAAGTGTTAAAAGAGGATCATGCATTAATGAACCATTTCTTTTTCGAAAAGCGCATTTTGCTTGATCGGGTGCACGTTATACGATATCCAAGCATACTTATTCCAAGCAAGCTTAGCCAGGGTGCGTTTAAACATTGAACCGCATTTGGCACGAGCCGCTCATCCGTTTTTTGACAAGAAAAAACAAGGCGCTCTCGAATAACAATTCGCCCTTCTCAATTGTGCTCAAGGTTTTCAATTGTGATTGAGAGGGTACGTTCAACTTTTAATAAGATTCGAGAACATGATTCACACGATCTCAAAGGACAATTTGTACCAATCTCAAGTGTAAATAGGATATTAGTGGCATCGCTTTAGCACAATGTTTTAACCAAGGCGGATTTAGGGTCTCTGGAGGAAAAATACACCATGCGTGCACACCGACCAATTCAATTCGAACCACTTGTCGCCTCATATACAATTAGCCAACGATTATTGTCCCAGTGCATGCAAACATTCATCGAATAGATACAATTAAATAGGGAGACGGAATAAAAGGGATAAAGACCTGCTCCACCACTAAACAACTTGCTTTACCGAAATCCACATTCACATTTTGTTCCTAAATATTATGTCTATCCACTGCATTGCGTGATTGCCTCGCAAAGAGGGCAGCAACGATTAACTCGTCAGCCACCAGAGGGCAACACGAACCTGATTTAGTTTTCTCACGATCTGCTCTCACGAGTAAATCGATTGAAGACCTCTTTTCCTTGCCCCGTCAACGATGTCAGTGTCTCGCGCCAGTGTTAGTGACGTCAGCATCTGCTTTATAATACTTCCATCTCGAAAGATGACGCGAGCGACACATATTTATATTTGCTCACCAAATTAGCGAATTAAGCCTGGCACACGGACTACTTACATTGGCAGGGCGATGAGGAACGATCAATGGACGACTGTCCAAATAACTATCGATTGCACCAACGGCCGTTCTCAGATCACCACCAGGGGGCACCGATGACTCATACCCAGAATTCACGGTTCGTTTTAATCGTTTCCGTGTGTGCGCCCTATTAAAATGTTTTTGCGCGAATTGCTATTGTTTAGCACTGTTTTTCTCTCATTCGGTAATATTAACGCATGCACAATGTGTTTTGGTCGTGGTGCTCCACGAAACCATTCCACTTTTTTTATCTATTGATGTAAACGCAAAGAGGCACTAGCTGCAATGGAATACCAAAAATTGCAACAGCCAATATCTATATGGCAACACGAGTATCGCTTTTAAAAAAGAAAAGAAAATAGAGAATGCAATCGGGAATTCGTAGTAGCAAGAAAAACACAGCTAATACTGTTTGACAACAAGGCAATGAACCGCGCGAGAAACATAATTTGAGAGAGAGAAAACTTTCGAAACGAACAACCGCTTATCCAGATTGTCGCCTATTCATTCCATTGGAACTATATGGTATATGGCATTTGGCCAATTCTCGCTTAAAGAAACAGTCACAAATAGTTAGTAAAACGATAGCTATTTAAACCCCATTTTTACAATAGTGTGTAGTCCTGGGCACGCTTCCATGGAACACTTGTCAAATGAAAGAAAGGATAACTCAATGAGGGTTTCACGAAGGTCTAGAAACCAACAGCGCAAAAAAAGATCCCCGTCATACTTTATCTGGGTATCTGCTTCTAGACATTTCAATTCACCCGGACAACTGGAATAATCGAAATAACCAGTTGGCGTTGTGAGGTGGTCAGAGCTCATATGACATCGACCATAGCCCTGAAAATTATGCCAAAAAATAGGCGAATCTGCCATATTATCAACAATAATCAAGTTAATTACTTGACGATTAGTGGTTACAGCCTGTAGTGAGGGCAGGCCACGAAGTTCCTCCCATTAAGCGGAAGCCATTCTTAATCCGTTTGACCATTTAAATAAATTATTCCGCAGGTGGCGTAGAGGAATTATTTCTGCCGCACAAGATACTTTAAAAAGTGAACACCAACATACCCATGCGGGCAGTAGAGATAACCTGATTAGGACTTCATTCACTAGAAGCGTGGAAATTATCTTGTTAAGCTTATTGTATTGTCTAGACATCCACGTTCTACGCAAGAGGTCGTTTTAATGATCGTACAGACATTGCGAGTAAAATACCAAGACCACGGTATAAGAGCGAAAGTGAACAGAGCTTACTAGAGCGAACTGCAGAAAAAGAGAAAAAGTTTTATCAGCAAAATAAATTTCTGAAATTACATTAGTTTCGAGTTGCAAGACTCGAAGTTGATTCAGTCTTTTGTCTTAACTTTTTTAATGGATGCCCAACACTAATACAATTCACTCCTGTTGTTATCGTATTAATTATATAGCACACACAAAAAATTAGGACAAAATGTTCCATTGTACACCAAAACGGCAGAATTGTGTTCTGCGGAGCAACATTGGTTGAAAAATTGCATTACTTAATAAATGAAAAGTCGCAGTAACGAAAATGTAAGCATATCTATTATAGAAGGGTTGCCTTTTTGAGTCAAATAACGGTGAAAGAAGGCAGCGTTCTTAAAAATTTAAATGAGTGCTTATATAACAGCTGTACCTTAGCATAAAAGACACAAAACAAGGGTACAGAGCCGTTGAAAAACGATGACGAGCTGGCTTTCGAGACTCCATGAATAAAATTCGTCGTCGAATTTCCACGATTCTGTTCGTGTTGGTTCTCTCATGCTTAAACATCGTTGACTTTTACATATTTTTCGTGTATGGTTATTTTAAGGCGCTGCCTGTTCTAGAGATCACTCGATTCATATGCCTTATTGAGTGCTTAGCGGATGAGCTCAGTGTCTTGCATTGAGTTCTGGTGAAACTCAAAACTTAAGTTTAGTCGAGACTCAAAACGCCTTAAACAATCTTTTGACTCAGTAACGGACCCCCCCCCCACACACACAGAGAAATATACAATATGTAAATTGCCGTTTCTTGCGTAGTTAGTGATTCGATCCTTCAGCCATGCGCGGCGCTGCGATCAGAGTGTCTCACAATTTTTAAGCGGCGGCACCTGCTGCTGTAGGAAACAAAAATATTATCTTTGATATTTTCTAAATAATAAAATTGTTTTGTCTAGCCAACAACAATGGCAGCCTCGCATCACACTTTTTTCCCATGTGCGTGAATAAGCTCGTGTAACAAGGAGAAATATGGTTATAGCTCGGGTCTACAGACAATATTTATCTATAGTTGATTGGCAACAACTCCTAAACGAGTTATGCGGTCGTGCTCATTCGGATATTGGCTGACTTGTCTGGCTCTTGTCTGGCTATGAGAAACATTTCTGTCGGCTAAGGTAAGTAAGAGACAAAAGAAGCCAGTGGGAACGGATTACAGTATCTAATTAGATAGTTATTCGTAGTCAACTAGGACACTACAAATGATATCCAGAAACATTGCATAGTCATCTACATGCAAACATAACAAAACATAACATTTTAAAATATAACCAAGATCTTGAAAAGATATTCAAGATTCACAATTGGAATGTCTGAACGTTAAAATTGGAATGTCGAAATGAATTGGAGAAATTCGGAGAGGGAAATAGTAGGTTTCGCAATCTTTGTTAAGGGGTGCACAGGTGATTTAACATCTTAAAACCCCACAGAGGGCGACCTGGAAATTTTGCCTAGGAAAGGGGTCTTTAATGTCCCGATATCGTCCGGGTAAGGGTCATATTTTACTTATATTTGCAATCTTAGAATTGTCAATAAAAAATAGCCAGAAGAAGCCGCGATCAAATTCATATATAAAACAGATGGTATATTAAGAATTTGCATAAATCACAGAATCTGTTCATTGCAGAAGTGTACATAAATCTTTTAAAATACGTTGTGGGGGGATGGGATTTTGATTTCCAAAGTCAATATTGAGTTTGGTGACTACACGATAAAGTCGGCGTTGACTTGCAAAAGTCAATATTGAGTTTGTCACTTCAAAGCCACCTAAACTGGCTACGCACAAATTAAAAAGATGGAAGAGATTATGAAGTGCGATGCACAATGTCGACGGCGATAACTGAATTCGTAAATTCATTTCCAGTAATTCCAATATTAATTATAAAAAACAACAGATCATTTATTCTATTTTGAATTTGTAACATCATTATCAGATAGAATGTACACCCATGATCATATTTCGAGTATTTATTTGCATCGTTATCAAAATTGAAGTAAGGAAGTTCATATATATTTTTTTTATAAAGTTTTTTTTTTTACACGATCGTTGACGTTGAGCCGAGCGAAACACAACCTACTATTCTTGTGAAAGTCGTGCTATCCGCGAAAAGTCTGTCGATTAATTTGCAGACAACAATGAACGATTTATCGACAAGTATGTGAAGTTACACTGACCCATAAAACGCCAGCCGTTGGGCGTAGTCCTCCGCCATTATCGATTACTCTATTTCAAAATATTTTAACACAACAACGTGAGTGTTTCAGACTCAATCCCACCTCGACATGACGCACTTTTCCAACCGTAGGAAACGTTAGCTGCTAATTTCTCAACGATCTCTTTTTAATATTTTTGATGCTTCAACTTGCTGCTTGTTAACTATAGCGATGTAAATAATTTAAATATCAACCGGGTAAGTACTAAAAATGCGATCCGATTCAAATTTAAAATATGAAAACGTTTGTGAAATGGAATGGAATTCAGCAGAAATGTTGGCAGGAACTTCCTTTTTGAATTGCCCTCGAGCACATGCTCGTCAGGTCTTGTCAACATGTTTGCTAAATTTCATTCCGTTTAACAAACGTTTTCATATTTTAAATTTGAATATGAATTGGGTCGGTTTTTTATTACTCACCCGGTACATAATCTACGCGAGCATATTGGATGTGGTGCTCTTAAATGCAAATGGTATAAATATGTAGTGAGGGATGAGGACGTAGATTTTGAATCAATTGGAATGAAATTTGCCACAATGACTACTAATCGACAATCGATTTGTAATGATTTCAGTGATAGTTTCGGCTACCTGCAATACAAATGCCGGATAGCAACCGAGAAAAAATCGACGACGACCTGGCGACGATCCACAAATAAAAATAAATAAACTGTAATTTGTGAAACATGTATTGTATTTAAAAATACATCACTCCTTACCATCATCACAACCCTCAAATTGGAATAAATATTAAGATTTCCAGACAATACCTACTGGCTTGATTTTATATTTTCGTCTTTGGCTACTTTAAGGCTCTGCATTAAACCGTAACTCGAATCTCATGCTCTTGTCTTATTTTCCTGAACCGCTGTTTTCCAAACTGACTAATGCGTTTGCCTACGTCGACGTGAGTTTCGCGGGACGCATATACCCCTAAAAGTTTAGGAATTCGCCATGACATTTTCTTGAATTAGACAACATGGTTGGGCAAAATTCCAGGACCTTTTCTGTGAAACCGTTCGAGAGAAAAATGTCACCACTGCATATTTGGCACATCAATCCGCTACCGGGGAAACAACTTGCATGCGTTTTGTAACTTTCATCAATTTTTTATTACCACTTGTTAAAATATGACACTTTAAAGATGTGCGAAAAGAATGTACGTGAAGAATAAAATTACAGGACTAATTAATTTACTCGTGTTTGTCTGCAGTAACCATATTCAATTTAAATTTATATTATGAATTTGAAATGCATTCGGAACAAGCCAATTGATTCCATTTTCAAATAATATTTTTGAAAAATGACAAAAAAAAACTGAATATATCTAATCTGTAAGTAGTTAACTCAGAATATTTCCAAACTCATTCACGAAATATGCGCCAATTTTTCGTGAATGAGTTTGGATTTTGGTTTTCAAGTTTCTATATTGTGGAAATAAATAGGAACAGAAATCTGGCAGCACAGAAGGAGCAGGCAAATGATCACTCAACAATAACGTAATGTGCATGTACACAGCACACCGTATGTACGAGCACATCCCCCGCACGAAATAACCCCTTGAGTGGCGCGACGTGACTGAAACGTACTTTTGACGATGCGCGGGGCGCCGAGCTTTCCCTCTTATCACGATGCCTGCGCAAGGCGAGGCTGTTAATTAATGGAACAACAATTAAAGCGACAGGGTTAATCGACCGATTAAAATGTATACACTGCGCACGCATTTTAATTGGACGTTAAATCGGCGTTCGCCACAAAGGCAAAACACGGGCGCGTACACAACTCTAATCTCGGCAATTAAAAAGCGCTTGCTTTCTTCGCGTTGTTTAGACGCGCCAAAACAGCAGCAAGACTGATAGGAAACGACTTGAGCGACTGGAAGGTCGTCTAGGGCTGTCACATGTACAGTTGGATGCCTACCTGCGGAAGGTGGCGCTACGGCCAGGCCGTAGCCATTAACCGCTTTTACATTCAATTCTGCATATTGGCGTTCCTCTAACGTAAATTACGTAATCAACGTTCAACTCATGGACCGTTCTTCTAATACCGTATTTATCAAAGCAATCTGGCGCATTTAGACCCCGACGGAGTCACCCATTACCCGCGCTGCCCACTGGTCGCAGAACCAATTGGACGCACCCGGTGCGCACCTACACTGCAAAAGGTCCAATCTTATAATTAAGATACCTACGTACTTAAATCCCGAAAAAAATATCTTATGAGAAAAATTCATCTTGTTCTTCTCATTTTATGAGAAAATGTTGTCTCACTTTCATCATGTAAACGTCTCAATTTGAAAATGAAAAAACTGCAATATCGGATATTGTCTAAAAAGATCTAAAATTGTGTTATGTTTTTGGAAAATGAGAGAGTATGGTGAATTTAAGACATTTTGTCACAAATATCAGTACGTGGAACTCAAGTTTGTCCTGTAGTGCGGTGGACTACAGTTGATAAAAAACACACAACAAGTTTCTGTTGTGTCTGGCTACCCTGACCAACCTGGGACAGTAGGGCCACCCTGATGCTACAAATGTGGTATTTGGACAGTGTTTTAAAGATGGTCGTCGTTGATTTTAATCGGTTTGCTGTTTGTAATAATTTGGCTTAATTGGTGAATATTTCAGCAGTCAAACTGTTTGAGCATCTCTTCGAGATAAACGAATAAAAAAGACGATTGAATGACTCCATGGCTCCGCTTCTACAGTGTTGCTCCACCATACTGAGCGAAACTATCATCGAGTTACACATGTTCTGCACATTGATATGTGCAGAGTCTCAGGGTCTCCGGACCATTTTTCCTATTTCACAAAACAGTGAACGGGGTCGATAGTATTATATCCAGGCGCGTCTCAATTAACGACTAATTAAATAGAATATGCAAATTTAATTCAACGGATAAACAAGACAGCACGGTGAGCGTCATTTTCTGGACAGGTCATCCGAAGAGGCCGCCGATGTCGCTGAAGATCAATTTCGCGTATATTATATAACAGGCAACCCATAATTATTGTCGGATATTCGGAATGATTCACGACAATCTATGAGAACATATTTATTGAACAATCTTTCTCCTGAATGCATGCAAATTTTGATTGTCTGGTATATTGAGTCGACCTATACTGATATAGTAAAATTAAAGCCGCAATGAATATGAATTGCCCGGATTATAAGTAAATGAATCAAGAGGATTATCTGAATTACAGGCTACCTAGTCGGGATGAAATATACGTATAAAAGGAATTTACGTGTATTCTATGTCAGAACAAAGAAACAAAACCAAACCCCCTTTCGCAACTCCAAATAAGAGTACAGCGAAGTTACATAAGCATCCTGCAGAGTATTTACACAACTTCATGCTTTTATATTTACAAAGCAGTTGTATTTAAATCTGTGGTCGTCTTTCTTTCCTTTTAGGTAGATCATATTTTTATTAAAATTATTATTTCTATTTAATTTTTTTTAGAATCTCTATTACCCCAATTTTGCATGCACGCTCTCGCATGATCCTTCATTACTACAAAAATTTACATTTCTCAAAACACGCTGAAAGAAATCGTACATAGCCCACCGACCTGATTTCCCCTATCCAATTACGTACACATTTGCATGCACAGTGGATAATTGATCGCTCGGACATCTGGGGCCACGAACCTATATTTTCAACCAAATAAGAAGTGACGTGTCGGGCGAAATAGGCCAACGCCACCTCATTGCGAAGAAATTTGGCCCACATCAGTGACTTTCGTTGTTGTGTCTAGACAGTGCTGACGGCCATTTGTCTTTGAAGAGAACTGGGGTAACAATAAAGTTCGCAGTCGCAATCAAAACTAACAGGTAACTCTTTTTAAGATGGCACATAATTTCAAGTCTACAGGTTGGTCTGCGTAATCTCCAACAACCCGGCTGTGCAAAACGTAATATATTACCGACAGAAGTGAGCTGTGCATACGAATCTTCAACTTCTCATATAAATTATCTTCCTTGTTTTAAGTTTAAAAAATCACACAGGTGGTTGGCTCTAGTGCATTATACGTTATTGTTCATCTCTACTTGAGTCTTTGCAGATTGTTAATAAATTGGAGTAACACACAAAATAAATACGTTGAACAAATTTATGTAAATTGTATTGCAATTTGTTGCTGTCATTTTATTTTATTTGCTCACTCAATTTATTAGGGAAAAAGTAGATTTTATAATAAATATGTTTAATAAAAAAAGAGAAAAAGGGAATAAAAATATTTTGTCATTTTATACATCAAACATGAGTTTATCATGCCATGGTAACTATAACTACTCTACTGTAGATGTTGTAAAAAGGATAATTGGAAGAACGACTGTAGTGGTTGACTCCAAATAATAAGTGGCGTCCTCGACATAAATATAGTTTTTCAGTATATATTGATGAAACAATATTAGTGTGACATTCTGTTTGGTTTGAGTGCCACCTAGCGAGCAATGCAACAAAACGCAGTGAGGGACAACCTGTTTGAAAAGTGTTTTATTTCGAAAGGTGGCGTGGAAGTTCGCGAGGACGGACTCCACGCTAAATGGCCGACATTCGCGTAAATTAAAACCTTTAACTTTTCTAAAAAAAACCTTATCCGATTTCTCGGTTATCTATCTCGGGCTCTCCATTATTTGATTCCGGGGTTCTGGTGAAAATGTGCCCCTCGCCATAGTGCCAAAACATCAAGATGGGTACAAAAAATGTTGTAGTGCAGTCAGTGACTACAGTGAAGGGGAGTTTAAAAAAATTATAAGCTTTTTTCACTCCCGTTACTAACCCCTTTTTCCAAAATGTGAGATTAAGTTTGCATGCAGAATCTGAGTAAATTTTTCAGCGAAAGATGACGCCGACTAGCGGCTTTTGCTCCCTATATAATGTATACTTTATTGACCACCATCCCCAAAGCATCCAGCCCCCTTACGTGTACGCCATCCCTTAATATCCCCCTCGAAGCCTCGGACACTTGGCGAATCTGTCGCCAAAATAATGTTGCCACTGGTTTTGATGGATGAGGCATTAGACACAGCCGATGCTAGATCAACTCGGCGGCCGCCCGCCGAAATGAACCCTTTTAGTTAAGCAAACAGTGGGGGTACGAACGCCACGCAGAGCCACTCAATTACGACATGGAGTCGGCCGCACACACACACACACACACAAGCGTAGGCGGTAGTAGGCCTATTTGCAATACCAACCGAAAGCCGACCCCAAAGTTGGTTGGCATATAGGCCTACTTAGTGTCCACTCAGTCAGCCCCTCCATCCTCCTGAGACCTTATGAGACTTCAAATGCGATAGCATCCCATCCATCAGATAGACGGGTCGTCGTGAGGGCTGAGCAATAACACTAGGTGGTGTATCTAGTATCTAGGCACTGTATCTATATTTTAAGTCGAATATAACCGCGGGGAATTCTATACACACCTATCAGGTTACCACTAGTGGAGTCACGACCGTATAACGAAAAAATCGTTCAAAAAATAGTTTAAAGAAACGTCAACTTCAAAGTGCAATTAATTCTGGGAAAATCAATCAAAAACGTCTAAATTGTATCTGATCTGCCTGTCACATGGACTCATGTCATCAATATCCGGGTAAATTGAACCCGTCTTCCCAGGCTGGGGTCTCAGGAGAGATCACATTCACCCCCACACGACCATCCGCACGCCAATCTTGAAGATCTGTGGAAATTACCCCATCTCGTCCAACCCGAATTTCCACGTCGAGACTCTCTCTCTTCAAACCTATCTCATCCAATGTACGAGTAGTTAAACTATTTCATGTCCAAATAAAAAAGATGAAAAAACCCCACAAAACGATCGTACTGAAAATGTTTACGCGTCTACTGAGTTACCGAGATTGTGCAAGTGGCGAAGCAAAACTGGGCCGCTAAAAAATGGCTGCTCAAGGAAATATAAAAATAATTATTGTGAGGACGTATTATAGATTCACATTATTTTTTTAATATGTCTCCAAAATGGAAAATTTGAACTCCAATTGAATCATATCACAAACATTAAAACATATCCAGGCCCAAAATCAGGCACATAAACACAAATATTTTATCAATCAAAAACATGTATTTCAAATCTTTTCCAATGAATCATTAGTTTACAATCCAAACGTAACTTTCTCAATTCCAGCTTCATAAATGCAAATTTCTGTCGGAAATGGAACCGGCTTTCGTGACGACATATCACTTTCTCATTGTTGAAAAAATACCACACGTAAGTAACAGCGCAACGATAGCTACATTCTAATCGTTGAACAGGAAATGTTATTTGCGATATAGTCTGTTATAAAATCGGACCATCTTTATTGGCTGAGAGTGGGGGAAATTTTGATACTTGTAGTACACTCTGTATACATTGTGCTTCCATGAACAAAATTTGTCCACAAGATAATTCTTGGAACTGGCGAAACCTTTGAAGGCCGGACATCTACATAAAATTGGTGTAGTCAAGGTTATTTTCGTCGAATTCAGTATCCAAACACAATATTTTGCGATCTGATCTATTGCGAGGGACTCACAGTGACCTGCTTTGAAGACTATCTGAGACTAAAGTCAACGTAAATCCGACCGCGGGGCTCCAAACACACGTCTGTACAGTAAATAATACCCTCCCCCCACCCCAGAATAATTAATCACCTGGTAAGTTTCTCCCTCTTTCCAAGTGTCCAAAATACCCCTTTCTATCCAGGTCTATCGTCGCTCTGGCAATTCATCTTCGAGATGTTATGACTGCAGGGTTTTTTTGCATGCGCGTCTACGCAGGCCGTGCCCACATAAATATTCAGCGGCCGTCTTGTGTTATCTCTTTTAATTCAGGCTCGACAAAGCTAACAATCGTTGATTAGGAACTTCCAGAAAAATATGATATCCAGAAAATTTATGTTCCGATTGCTTACTATGGCAAAACGACATACCTAAATTTGGTTCGCATTAATAAAATAAAAAATTTGAAACAAAAAATGGGGAGGGGCCTGCTTTCGTCACACACAAAATCTCCAGAATTTACTAAAGAAAGTGTTAAGCGATCACCATTGCTTTCCACGGGAATTTATGACTAGAGGATGCAGGATGTTTCGCCATTGAAATGTGCTTTGATTCGGACACATATCGCCAAGATCTGTTTCCGGAAAGCACGCTTGTCCAGTTAAAATTCAAAGAAAATTGCTGTCAATAATTCAAACCACGCTTTAAAATAAAAATGGATTGCATCCGATAGGTAAATGGCCATAAATTAATCTCGCCCATTCTAGCTGACTATCGAAGCAAAAGCGGTGAGGGTGCTGCGTTTTAACACTAAGTGGCGCTAGTTTCTATCATTCACTTATGGCAAACCGCAATTGTCGCCGCACGAGATGTTTAATCGCCCAATTACCTATCGCCGCCAGGAACAGGGTGGAGCAGGACAGGCTTATATTCGGCAGTTATCTGATCATCGATTTACTTGTAACTGCAACACGATAAGAGGACGCGAAGAAAATTTGCGCAGATGTCATTTCATTACGACAAAATCCAGAGATGTCGAGTGGCCGAGTGGTTAGCGTGTTTTCCTAGCGGGTCGTGATCGCGGATTCGATTCTGGCCGACACCTTCGGCATTTCTCGGGCGAGAGAAATTCCTTCACACGCCTCTAAAAAATCCATCGCAATGAGCGCCACAATTGTCGCAATTTCGACTCACACTCGACATAGCGGAAAAACTATTTCGCGGGTGTTCTTGCCTTAGCGTCCGCACTTATTTATATTTAGCGTCAAAACTGAAAAAATAACGAACTTAGATAAACAATAATGTGTTGCAGCATCCCATTATAAAAAAGGTCGCAGTTACGACATCCGCACAAAATCTCTGATACCCAAAATGGAATGTCAGAATAAATAAGTATATCATAAGACCCCAGAACCATAGATATTTGTGATTCATAGTTTTCTTTAATTGTCCAAACGGTGTCCAAGTGGTTATGTGGTGAAGCCTTTAAAAGTCAAGAAAAAGACAACGGGCGACAACAAAGAGAGGCTGGAACTGGCACACCGAGCAACGCGAACAAACAACCGGTTTTCCAGAAACACATCCACGTCGTGTGTATGTATATACGCCGAGAATAAGAATAAGATGAAGAAAAAACGAGTTTACAGCCAGACATTAATAAACGTGAGCCTACCTACCTACATGTGGTTTTGGCCATCGGCGGCAAATCTCGAGCGTAGGCCACATTCGCGAACGTGCGATATCTGCCCACGATTTTTACCTATTCCCCGCTCAACTCATTTTCTTTTCTTATCTTTCGTCTCTGCGAAAGGCGGATAACTGAATGTTTGCTCGATTTGGGACAGAGATTTTGTTCGAATGACGTTTTTGGTAGCAACGAACTTTCGAAACAGGCTGCATCAATCTTCGATTTGTGTTATTAGTGGGTTGGTTGGTACATATAGATTACAGACTTCATCCTGTGGTAACTCTAAATTGCGCATTCGAATTGTTAACCAGTTTAAAAAGAGGGATGAATGATGAGTTAGTGGTTGGAACATTTTGTTTGAAAACACATTGTCACGCTGCGATTGTTCAGGAGATTATTTTAATTTAGTGTTTGTATGTTTGGACAGATTTTATAAAGAAAAAATTTCCACGAAACGCGAGTGGTAAATTGCATTTGCTAAGCCAGTTGATAAATCAAAGTACGAATATAGGAGCTGTCGGAGCAAGCAATTTAAGAGCGTAGACACCAAACCACATAACTTGAAACACAAATAAATGCTAAAAACGCCATCTAGTAATAAGGCGATAAAGGCTAGCTTACGCCCCCGCACATGTCCACCCAGACCGCAAAGGTGTACATATATACCTGTACAATGTAGTTGGGGGCAGGTAAAAAATAAATAATATCCGCCCAAAAATAAAAAAGGTAAACCACGGAAGGAGGCGGAACGAAAACTAGGTTGCCAGGAGACGAGTCTTGTTTGCAAAATTGAAAGAACAGATATCAAAACGCAAGCGCACACGCGAATGGCTGCGTGTTTGTTCATCAGGAAACTGTTTTAACAATACGCTGATTCAAAATCTACAGAAAAAATGCTTCCATGAATGTCTCTCACCGTTCAGTTTCACCATCACTTCTAAGACGTGATGGAATCGCAGACGGCTCCCAATTTCAACAATTTTATCCAGAGTTTGATTCTTACCTAAAAAATACAAGAGATGAAAAGATAGTTAATTAAAGGAAACAGCCAGTCAATAAAATAAAAATAAGATTATTCCTGATAGCAACACATCAAAGAAGCATTAGCCTCCATCTGAAAATTAAAACAATTTAAATATGAAAATGAAAATCATGCAAATTTGATATAAATATTGCCATTGATATAAATAAATAAATATAAATATAGTGTAAAATCCTGAAGTGCACTTACATCAGATATGTTCGCAAGAAATAGATCTTGTTTTCAACCAAGAACAAATAATAACATGTAGAAAACGCTTCATGCCAAACTATTCTTCATATTCCTAATTCGTTAACACCGATAATGACTCATGAAAAGGAAATGTTGGCACATTGTAATCCCATGTCTCACCACACTCCTACACATTAGTGAAGTGTAAAGACGGTAAAGGTAAGCTTACGAACCAGAGAGTTTCTCTGTTATATTCCTATAGGGCAGAGAAAAAGAAAGGTGAACCTCTCCAAGAACAAAAAACAAAAATTGGAAGAGGTCGAATGTATCAAGAGCAAGACTGAATCCTTGAGTGTTCCTCTACATGTTGGAGCTCATTGAGATTCGCATTCCTCAAAGTCGCATTTGTGGTACTGGCCATGGCATCAAGGCTTTAATAATAGAGGGCGCTGCAACACATGCAACGAGTCCCCAAGAGTCAATCCTATACGCACAACTCGCATCCAGGCGATTCCAATAAATGTCTTCGCCAATACAAAGTTTCCAGAAGAAACGCACGAAAATTAGCGGACTTGGATTTTGTCAGAAAAAAGTATTGCAGCGCCACTTTGAAAGTCTAAGACGAGAATAAATTATTTTAGATGCTCTTCCCTCCATCATAGTAATGAAATTCAAGATGCCAGGCACTATCAAAGGATGTTTTTTATAATGCATTTCATCAACTCGTAGCGATGGTGACGTTAAGGACGAAAATTGTGTTTGTCTTTTTTTTCTTCGCGTGTTGTGTCACCCCCCCCCCCCCTCCATCCCTTTCCATCCAAAAATATAACGCAACAAGAACATCAATCAATAACGTACTCTAAAGAAACCTGAGGACCAGAAGAAGTTTGCTCCCACTTATCCGCCTGTCATTCCCAACATGGGAATCCAGGTACGGGCATGCAATGAACTATGAAACGAAATAAATAAATATATTTATTACTCAAAACTAGAGTACAGTATTCCTAATCCAGACTTCCTTAAAATGATGCCGAGGAAACGCACTCACTGTTGAACAAATTTCCTAACCTCCTGAGACCCAAGCAAAAAAATATAGAAAAAGCAATTTTCGCAAATAATTTTATATCTACTACTTACCCAATACGAAAAATAACTATAAAAAATGCTCTGAACATGCACATACTATCCTGAATTCCCGGTACAAAATATATCGTGTCAACGATTTACTTAAGTCAATAAAATTCATTTGCAACCGGGGGTAAAAATACAAGCAATTGGTGAATTAGGTCGTGTGAACCCTAACGAATAGAGCCGATAATCCAGGGAAGCTCCACAAAGACTGGAATATTTCAGTTATGCTTAGAATCAGCGAATCGTAGTTCGTATCCAGCAGCTGGATAAGCCAAAATTACAATAACATAGTATTAATTATAAATAACACAAGTGCCACCACCGGCGCAAACGTTAACTGAACATCAAGTCATCAACACATAATAGTGCGATCAGTTTTGAAAATTGGGCGCATAAAAAATATGAGTCCACCTTAATTGCGAGAGAATACCATGCTATCGCAATACGATTCATGCAAACTTCGGCAGCAGGTGGCGACACAAACGTTGACGACACAAGAGCTTCACATGAACGCACGAAATAAAACGATGAAAAGGAATACTTGGCAGCGAGGCTAGGGGCAATCCGCCATATTGTTTACATAGCACCACGCACGAATGAGTTTACCGGGAGAATTACCAGCTGGTGTTACTTGCGCTTAGTATCTCTCTTTCCCAGAGATGTTAAGCCACCTATCGCCTCCTAACGGCGAAACTCCAAAACAGGATCACAACATTAGTGGTGGTGGAGGGGGGCATCTTTTCAGTATAACTGTAGTCATAAAGCCGGAAATGAAACGTATTTTCAAGCGCACACCGAACGCTAACCTAATAATGTAGCTCGCAGGATGGCGTTGGAAGGGTATTTGGGAGCGATATACTTCTGTACTTGTATTTCCGCATTATTCTCACATTACCTTGCCCACTATCGTGAGTCAATGTGACTTGAAATGCGTGGATGGCCTCAGGAAGAGAAATTAGACATACCCTCCCACCTCACCAGCAAAATACGCCTTGCGCCATTTGTTTAGCGCAGCGCCTGACGACAAATTTTGGGTTTTCCGCCTGAGTGTATCAAAGCAAAGTAAAAGGTTGCCACACACACACGTCCCCAGCTCGGCACCGCGCGTGTGCTGCTTTCCCGTTCAACTCGACTTTCAATGTCAATTACTCTCCATTTGGTGCAAATGGAAAAATACACATTCGCGCAACGCTGAACGCACCCCTCCCACCTCCCCCGTCACAAGTTTCCACGTCCCCGTATTGGCTGGTCGCATCAAAGCTTACGGCGATAAACAGTTCAAAACCAAGTATCAATTTCTTCAAAATAAAATAATTTGGGTGCCCAGTTTCATTGATCTAGTTAATAAATATCGCAATGCAATCGAATTCACAAATCAGTAACACGTCTTCTACATGCCTTTCTATAAGTTCTCGTATGTCTCAATTTCCAACTAAAGCACGTAAGACGTGTATTTCGAAAACTATCTACTAGGTAATTGAAAACTGATGTTACAGTATATTGGATTTGTGTCTGAAACAATCGTGATAGTCTTAAGACGTTTGTTACTGTACATAGACTTTGATATAATCGATATTCCAATAGTTATCTCGCCAGTGATGGTGTCCCTTTGGCTATAACATGTGCATATTAATATATATGTATATACACTTGTTTGTGTATGAAGGCGTGAACGCCAGGGTGTGAGTCGTTTTGTTTTCTTGAATTGAGTAAATATTGGTTTTAATATATACATTTACCGAACTTCTGCTGCCGTCTGTTGATGCTATACGCCAAGATTTAAATTAAGAATCCTAATTCGGCAACCCTCTTTGTCAAATCTAAACGGGATCAGCGTCATCTAATGATAAGGTGTTGTGCCAATATCACCTACGATGTTTTTGCAATGATAGTGCTGTTGAAGGGGGTGAGGTTGAAGAGAAGACTTAACAGAAAATCTCACTTCCTCCACCACCCTACCAAGCAGGATAAAAAAACACGGGAAAACGGTTTTTCGTACACACAGACGTTGTTCAAAATCGATTCGGTCGTATCTCGCCACAAAGTGCACTTTTCTCTGTGGGTCGGGCTCTCCACTACCCCTCCTCCCTCCCCTCCATTCACCGAAAACTCTCCTCAACCTCCCCCATCCCAACCACCTCCACAAACCCCTTCCCACCCTCGGTTCCGAATCCGAATATGCGAAAGACGCCCGCAAACCAGTAGTCATTCTTTATAACAACGTACAATTATTTAATTTTTTAATAGCCTCAATAATAGAAAACCTCATAACAGCTTGTCGGATTCACCCGTGTTCTGTTATGATTCCAATAGTCCTATGAGTACCGGTAGTTAGCCTTCCCAATGGTCAAGTAAAAATGGGCCACTTTAAAATATCGAGTCGAACGTCATAAATCAAGATGGCCGACATCTGCGGTTTTCAACGTGCGCAGTAACCATGGCTACCGTAGTCGTCACGAAATAAGTTTAGCTCCCAATCGATTGGCACTGGTATGGAGTAAGGCTAACGATAACTTGGCAACACTTTACACAAAATTTAAAAATTAACAGAGCGGAGCGCAATCTTATCTGGAACATATATTCAATAATATCGTTCATAGACCGAAATAGTGCGGGAAAATGATGGGAAAAAAACTCAATGTTTCTCAAAATAGATTAAAATCTTTACTATTTTGTTGGTTTCAATTCCCCGCCGAAGCCTACGGAACTTCTCGGGCGAGATAAATTCCTACATCCGCTTTCCTTCGGAATGGAATTAAAGCCGTGACTCCTGTGAGTCGACCCCTGCCTGAACGATGTCAGGTTCACATTAACGATCCATACCTAGGCCATCTTATTTTAATGTTTGCTAAGGAGGCTTGGCTGCCTAGGAAAGGGATCTTTAACGTGTCCTGATATTAAACAGGCACGGGGTCACGTTAAATTCCATTTTGAAAGAAAGGGACGTTCTTGTGCTTCTCACCCATGACCTTCAGAAATCCTTGGATGGAAATTTATGCAGCAATATATGGTGTTCTTAGATTTTCGAAAAGCTTTTGACACAGTATTCTGCATGCTAGTGACTTGATCAGACCTTGATCAGACCTTTGCTTGAATACTGTAACTCCGTTTGGGATCCTCACCATGTGGGACTCATAAGTGAAGTTGAGATGGTCCAAAGAAGGGCTGCTGGATTTGTTAGCGGTAGATTCGGTCGAGAGGATAGTGTGACGGACATGTTGTCAATATTGGGGATGGGAATCGTTAGAGGATCGTAGGAAAGAGACCAATATTGGGCTTCTGGCTCGTATTTTGAAGGGGGATTGTAATGTGGAAATTGGGGAAATTGTGAGACAGGCTCCTACTAGGTGTAGAAGAGCGGGACATACTAAAATTGTTCAGGAGCTGCATTGTAGATGTGACTCGTACTTACACTCCTATTTCCCCAGAGTGTGTCGACAAGTTAAGAGCCTGTTAGGATAGGACAATCGCACCTTTGTCCTTAATTGGTCGTTCGACGCCCACCATATGCCCCCATCCGGGGCTGCTTGTGGCCGGGTACATTTTGTAATTGGAATAAAAAAAGTATTGTAGATGGAATCTTATCGGCGTCAGCTTAAGTAACACTGCGGACCCGGTCAGTTAACCGGCCGTCCCCGCGACGAAAAGAAAACCTTCCTTCACCCTCGCCACCCCGACCGGTCAAACGCAGCTTGATGGATGACCGCACGACGTCTCGGCCATTACCACTTACCGGTTGCCGCGTCTATATAGGACTGTGTGTGGCACGGCACGGCAATCGCGTCCACGGAATGGCGGCGTCTATGTAGGCTCCCCCGCTCATACGGTCGGACGTCCATACATATTATAACGTGACCGCCATTACTCAATGGGTTGGCCTGAAATTGAAATGTATCTTGTCACAGACGTGTTGCCACCGCGGGAGTGCGCCCGGCGGCCCGCGAGACACGCAAGAAATTGATCGGCATCTCACGCGCGCGCGGAAACCCGGCTAGCGCCAGCAGAAATCCCCAACTCTCTCGGCAAATCCACTCCTCACTCCAACCCGCCCTCCATCCCCATCCCCATCCCCATCCCCATCCCCATCCCCGACAGCCGTTCCAATGATAACCTCTCTCGAGAGTCCGGGGAAAAAATCCGTGCCCGGTCGTCGGGACTACGTCGTGCCGTCTGGCCTGGCGGCATCGTCGCCATTCCGCGGAGATTGAGACGACATAATTTGAAGGCCACCTACCGGTGAAGTACAGAAGCATAATGGTTTCGGATAGCTTCGTATTTCTAGACGAGGCGCTAGGCTGGAAGCGATAGATGTAGGCAGGACGAAAGACTATCTGGATTTCCCAAACGTACCCTTCAAACTGGCAATTTTACAAAGTTGCCCGCCAGGAGGCACTTTGAGAACAGGGCAAACCAACATAACAGATGAATGACTAAGGTAACAAACAAGAAAGTATGGTCTGACGGCGCCGAAAATGAACTGTACTTTTTGCTGATGAAAAAGTCACTGTGATTATGTATTTTTTTAACCATCCGGGAGCTTAATCTAATCAAGTGTACTACAGCAGTAATTTATTTTATCTTGTTGAACATTGAAAACTTTTCCTCGTCCAACATTATTTCATCGTTTGCTCATTGTCGTGAAATAATTCATAGCGTTATGTCAACCATCAGTAACTCGACGTTGTCTGCCAGCACTGCAACTCGAAAGGATAGTAAATCAGTGAGTGACTTTTTTTTCTTTTTTGAAATGGTGATCATCGGGTGCCACAAACATTTGCTCTCAAGAAGGTAGGCGTCATTGGCAAATTGAGCTAGACTTTCGAATTGCAACACAGTATATATTTCAAAATGGAAATTGTGCCCGGGGCAGCGCCGGACGAGAAAAGACGAACAAGAGTTGGCGATAACTCTTCTTGAATTAACTAAACTAGAGAATCGTGGAAACTGACGATACAACTATGACGATGACGATTCAATCCAACAAATGTACCACAACCATATCTCCCGTGGAAAATTAATATTTATAATTACCAAAGATAGACTTTTAGTTCTCTAATGAACTCCAACCTCAAGCGCAATGTGGCGCGCCATGTTTCCAGTAGTCGCATTAGTATAAACGGGACCACTGTTTTGTCAACTAATTTGCGATTTAAAATGTCAAAGTTTTGATACGCTTAATTTTAACCTAATGACACTTAAAATCTTCATTTCGTCTGACAGCATAACCTCCATTTTCATTTTACATAATCAAGATTATTTTGTTACAGCATCCTCCAGAATCCTCAGATGTTCATCTTCAAAATGTGACTCCCACAAGAGATCACGCCCGAAATTTTGGCCCTATCACATGATACCGGGTAATGATGTGGTCCACTTAACGAACTGACCAGTGTTAAAATATACATAGAGAGCGAGAGAGGAGGACGTGCATATTTGAGGAGCGGACAGCGCGGCGTCATGGTAAACAGCAGCCGCGCGGTTTTATCTGCAGCACTCCATCTGGGGCGCGCGGGCGCACGACACGACTAATATT
>JAQGBY010000080.1:0-71194 GCA_034698785.1 Mycogona germanica
ACATTTCACACCACATACGGAAATCGCCATAATGCTATGGCGCGGCGATAAACCAAATCTAAATCTAAATCTAAATCAGTTGCAATATTCAAAAATGGACGCCAAGTCGCCAACTTCACATGCAGTGCGTTGATATTGACATGTGGTTTAAAATTGGCCAATCGTGTGAGCTCTTGAATTCACCTTGTAGTAGATTCGTGTAACATATGATATGATTGGTGCGATTTTTCCTAGCTAATGTACACCAAGAAGGCCATCTCATTACCAAGGCTGACACTCTTTAGTCGTAGATTTAATCTATAGATCCGTTCAAATCATCCAAAACAAATATGTATGTATTCAAAATATTTAATTGTTTATATATATTATGAAAGCCATTATGGTGGGAATCGTTTTTCGAATTACGTGCACTGCGGTCACTTGCCTTATTAATGACGTGGCCTTTTATAATTTTGTCATCACGCACTGGCCAATGACTTCTGTTTACTAGATAACCTGTTGGCCTAATCGCATATTTCGGACTCCATTCTGTTTCTCTTGGTTTAAAGGTGCCTGCCGTGACCTACTTGAACTCTAAATGAGGACTGGTATCTATGTTTTTCATATTTTTATTTTTTGTTTACGGCAGTCGGCAGCCATCTTTACTCACGCCATCGCAAGGGGACGCAAGCTATTCGTTGTTAATCGATTGTGAGTGTGGGAGCCGCGAAAGAAGGCATTCTGTCTACGTGACTACCTGATGTTTGTGGTCCTTTAGCAATTTGATCAAGAATGACGCAGTTTTTACCTCCAAACCTACTCGCGTTGTTCGCGCCTCGCGATCCCATTAATTATTTACCGCCGCTTGACAAATTGCCTCATGAGAAAAGGACCGGAGGATACGATGGCGTCGGCCAGTTTCTCAACTGCTTCGAGGTGAGTTAAGTGTTTTGTGACTCATGGATAGAATGTTCTTGTGCCAGCTGAGAAAGCTGGACAGAAAACAAAGTATTCTAGCAACGTCATAATGTTGGAGGACAAAAGTCGCCTTTGTTCAGAGTTTGACTTAAAAAAATAGGCCTAGGTCTAGTTTCGTTTTACAATCGTGTGCTAATCACCATGTTAATGCGCACCTAGTGGATAGTCTGAAAACAGTTTCCCTATCCGATTTTCAATAATTGTGTCAAATGCCGCTAGGATCGTTGCGGTGTATGTGGAAATAATGTGGTTGTTGCAGCTAATCAGTGTAGACAAACTAGCCAGGCCTACTGCTGTCCACCGAGAATGAAACCGAGAAAAAAGGAATAGCCTAAATGAGTCAAGAGCCTGTTAGGCTAGGACAACCACATCTTTGTCCTTAACTGGTCGTTTGACCCCGCCATAGGTAGGCCCCATCCGGGGCTGCTTGCGGGTACATATTGTAATTGTAAAACGAAATGTGTGGTGGTTGGTGCAAGCTTGTAGTTTCAACTCTATTGCAAATGTGCGTGTGTGTCTTTATGTGCCGTCAAGTCGTTTTCGACCTCTGATGACCATAGAAATTTCAGAAGACACCGGGGTATGTTATAATTGAAAAATAAATATAGAATCCGCTGGAAACGAACTGGGAAACCGGTGACTAGAGTGAAGTATTTAAAAAAAATTTAATACTTCTGACTCACATAAAACGGGTCATGATATATAAATATCTCGGTGTCATCCTATATTTATATCATGACCTGACTTCACCCAACATATTGTATTTTCCCATTCTATCATCCGCCCGCATGACATGGCCAAAGTAAGACAGCCGTTGCTTCACCACCCTGGCTTCCAGAGAGGCCTCAGATTTGAAAGGTTTCAGCACTGACTGTTTAGTTTGTTTTTGTCCAAGATACACGGAGCAGCAGTTGCCAGCACCTGAGTTCAAAAGCATCAATCTCCTTTGTTCAGACTTGATATGAACCCAGCTTTCACATCCCATACATCATCACTAGAAACATCTTTGCAGTTATTGCTTGCAAATGCGTTCTATAAAAAAAATTGTGTGCGTTTTGAAATTGTGACAAATTGCAAACTTTTCAGGATGCCAATCTAATTTCACTGTGCCAATGAAATTTAACTATAAATATGGAACATTTATAAATTTCATTGGTACAGTTTTTTATCCAAGAAGGTGTAGAAGATTGGTGAAAAGCGGAAATTTAAAATCCCATCTTTTTTATTAGGATCCCAAAGACACTCCTCCTCCCACAAAGATAGAAACTCGAGAAGAGAGACTCGAGCGCAAGGTAATTTAAGTTTCTTGAGTTACTTTTACAAAATACATGAAACTAAGTACGTGATTCTAATATTTATTCAAGTGCTTACTGAATTTCTTTTTGTTTCTTTAGCACAGAGAAAAGGCAGAGCAGGCTGCTTACAAGCTAGAACAGGACATTGCTCTGTGTAAGTTGTCAAAAAGTGCCTGGTTCATCTGAAACGCTGGTCAAAGTTAACCCTATGACCAGTCGATTTTTTCTCTAGTAAATTAGATGATTTTTTTCAGGGGATCCTTTGAACCCGTTAAATGGAGGCACCACTGACCCATTCAAGTCATTGTTTGTGGCCAGAGTCGTAAGTATTTTCTCTTTGTTTTCTTGTTTAAATGCTTTGCTGAATACGATGATGTCTGAAACCTTTTTTTCTTTTCTTCAGAATTATGACACCACCGAATCGAAATTGAGGCGTGAGTTTGAAGTCTTTGGATCGATTAGAAAGGTATTTTTTATTTCATCTACTTTACAAACACGTATACAGTCTAGTCAGAAGGCTCGAATTAAGCTTTTTGTGGGATATTCCATTTATAACTCTTCATTTATTTATCAATTGTTTCTCTAACCGTTGCGCAGATTGTTGTGGTCCATGATCGACAGAATGGCAAGCCTCGAGGTTACGCGTTCATTGAGTACGAGCATGAGAGGGACATGCACTGTAAGTAAACTGAAAGTCCCTCTATTTCTCTTTGTGGAGGCATAATATTGTCGAGTGTCTTTGGTGTTGTTTGAATACCACGTTTCACTTATGTTGAACCGTGCTGTTCTATCAGCTATCCTTGTCCCTACTTGTTCAGGATGCGTTTCGAAGGCAGAGCTATACACCAACCCAATTTCATAATTATTTAATTACAATTGTCCTTTTCTTTTACGCTGACCTTATCGCAGACTCCGTTGTTGCATTCGGTATAATTTTTTATTTTCTCCAAAATTTGTCAAGTTGTTCAAAATACTCTCAAATGTTTGAGTTTTGATAATATTTGGAATTGGTGTATCTGCGAAGAATCGCAAACGTGGTAATTGAGATTTGTTGACCTGCCTTGTATTTTAGTGGGTTATTTGTAGAAGGGTGCGTTAGATAAACCACGTTGCAATTTATTAATGTCAAACCAACAAACGCCAGATATCGCTAAGAAAATTCGCCACTAAAATGTCACACACTCATCGATATGAACCGGAAAGTTGGGTGTTCCCCATATTTTCTGTAGCTGGGGATGAAAACTGGCAAGTAAATGTGATTGTCATTCCTTTTTAACAGAAATTTAGACAATTAATCTCGAAGTGGCGAGTGGTTTAAAAGGCAACATTTAACATGCGACCCTAAATCCGGTTCCCACCTGCAAACATCTACAAAATCATCGCTAAGTGTAGCTAGTTTATAGTGCTTGTTAAATACGACTCGTCGTAGCCCAGTCGGTATTGCGACTGACTGGCTCGGCGGTCCCGGGTTCGATTCCCGGCGCGGGCTCTCGATGATTTGATCCCGGGGGTACTGGTGAAAATGTGCCCCTCACATAGTACTTAAGCACCAAGAGGGGTACTAAAAACTTTGTAGTAGTGAAGCCCACAGCCCAGTTCACTCGTTACTGTTGAATTTTTAACAGACAAGATAGTTTCCAAATGCTATAGCTGTGCATTCCATTGTATGTGTGTCTTAAACGGGCAGTCAAGCAAATGCCGTAAGATGATTCCAAAACCGCAGATTACTTATCGAAGCACTTTGGAGGCACTGTTACTTTAGCGTACGTGTTATCAAAGTGTGTTCCGTTAGAAGCCAACTGGCAGAGCTAATGGTATCATGCGCCGCTCAATTGCAGCGCCAGGCGGCGCCAAAGTGAGTATAGCTGGTTCCATGTCAGTTCTGGGAAAGTAAAATCTGTGAATATTTTTGTGGAGGCAAGGGCGCCCCATACCTTAGCCTAACTGAACTTTATGCGCGGTTCACATGATGGAGCTCTCTAGCGAGAATATGACATCACGCTCTCAAAATGGACTGTCAATACCGTTCACATGTTTGACAGAAAAGCTTGCAATTCTACTCTATCGAGAGACGCTGCAACTCTGACTTCCCGACATCAGGAACAAGTGTTCACATCACACGACTATTCAGGGGGAAATGCTGGTGGGCCTCCTTAAGAAATAGTTAAGGCTGCCTAGGAAAAGTATTTTTAACGTGTCCTGCAGATATCGTACAGGCACGGCCACGATTTACTTCCATTCCGAAAGAAGGCATGAGAAGGAATTTCTCTCGCTCAAAAAATCCAGGAGGTGACTGTACTTTGCGAGGCCTACGATGGGATCTCAGTGACCAAAAACAATCATATTTTCGTTATTCACTTCGATCTTCCATTTGACCTTTTCGGTTTCCTTTACCGAACGATTTGCCTTGACGGAACGAGAACAAGGGGGATTGTTGGACAGCAATCCAGAAGCCGGCAACAAGTACAAATTGATAAAACAAAAAATTATATAGTACTACTGCAATTACATAGAAATTTTTTATACAATCTACGATGTCAAGAAATTGGTCCAGATATCATTCTGCAAATAATGAACCTAAACTCACACAAAAAAGCATGTGACTTACAAACCATGGAGGCGCTGTTGCCTACACAAAACATATTCTCAGATTTAACTTTCCCAGAACTGACTGGATACCAGTATAGCTTACCAACCTCTCGTGCAGACTCACTGCTGTAGTTGTCTCTTGTGTTAATTAATTCGCTGAGCTCTGTGCAAACCGCATCTGCCAATACCAAACGCAATTTTCATTTTAAGTGGTCAACGCTTATATTCGTGAGAATATCATTTTTCTGCCCACAATATATATCTACAATTCTAAACGATTTTAATAGGGGTTTGGATGTGTTATTAAGAATCCAAATTCACTTAGACAATTTAAAAAAAATAGACCTGAGGCGCTAGTTGCATTGTTTTGGTCAACATGCAAATAAAAAACTTTAGGGTGGGTGGGGCGATTCCGATTTATGTTAACTTCAGCGGAGAAAAATCTTGCCTCCGACAAGAGTTGTTTTCCTCCATTAACCCTAGTGTCTTGTGTTTTATCACAGCTCACCAATTTTGATGGTGGCATCCTTAGGAATAGCGGGGCTAGGTTTGTATATGCGGAATTTTGGTAAGGCTCCCCTGAGTGGGTGATGTCGCTACTAGGACATGTCTCCCCCTATATTAAGGAGTTTTCTGGTAGAAGAGGTTGGGGTGGAGTCCCTGTGTTTGGCACCTGGGAGCGCTCATTTTAATCGTCGCGAATTGGCATTTAAATTTTTAAAAAATGGAAAGAAATTTAGGCGAACAAATTTGTCCACGGGTTCAGTTTGTTAGGTTAGGTAGGGTCTTCCCAGTTCGTGAGCCCACCGAACTGAATTTAAGACCTTGGATACTGGCTTTAAAGTTTTATTGCTACCGTGCTATAACCAAAGAGGTTTTGCGCCCATCTGCCGCGCTTGGCAACTACAAACTATTTAAGAATATCTGCTTGGGGGGGGGGGGAAGTATATGGAAATTCCGAAACCAAGCGCCTGGGAACGAACAGTTGCCATTTTCTACAATCCAGTTCGGTGGTGAGTTGCTCAAGTCTGTGTGGTTCACGTTAAAATTCATTCCTCGGGCGGGAAGAACGCTTTTTTCTTCTTTTTTTGGAAGTTTATTTATTGATACGTGCTGCATTTTTTAAAAAAAATTTTAGTAGGAGTTTCAAGTTTCGCTTCAAAATTTCAATAAAATTCCTGTCCAGCGCCTTTTTAACACTTTATTTGAAAATTCTTAATACGTGATCACAACTTGGGCACCTCTGTGTTAAGGTGACTTTGGGTTATTGTTTTTCGCGAATCATTAGAAAAATTCGGAATATTTATCTTTTGGATGAACCTTTTGGGCAAAAGATGAACGCGATTTTGAGCAGATTCAATTCATTGCCAGAGGGGTGGGAGAATTCACAAAAGTTAGTTTGCAGATTGACAATTTTGACAGTCACTCAGAAAAAGTGAAAGGGTGTTCAAATTCTTATATTAAAGTAGATATTTCAAGAGGAATTAAGACTTTCAGAAGGATAAAACAGATTATTTTTGTGTTCAAAAAAGAAATGTAAAACACATTCGAAATTTTAAATTCGTTATGTATGGAAAATCGGCATTTCAAATGTGCGTTTAATTTAATTAATGTTTGAATTTTATCTATTTGTTTTTATTCTATTCTATTAAAATTTATATGAATAAAAAATAAATTAGTTGCAAAATTTATTTTGGGATATTAGTAGGGGTTCTATTTTAAATTTGTTTTCGCAAAATACTGTCAGGTAAGTCGGGTAAGTAGAACTACCGACTGCTAAACGGCGTGACGCTCCGTGCTTGAGGAAGAGGAACCCGACCGAAATTTGTTGGTATATTTTTGAAGCACTCTGCAAGGGTAAAACTGAAGGGGCATGCTCAGTTGCACTAGTCAGGGCAGCATGTTTATCCAAGATAACGTAGATTTTTTAATATTTTTTTATTAGTATATTTGCGTTAGAATTTTTTTAATGGGTTGAATATCAACCTTCGTTTTTGGATGAAAAAGAAATTGTTTGTTTTTTTCTGAATTTTCATTGGAACCGGTTTTTTTTACGTTACTTTGCCTTCTGCACTTGGCTTTCCAATGACACTTGGTTGATAACGTGCTGCCTTGAATAGAATCTGGGCCAAATATGTGTTATACCTTTAACTTTTTGTCAGTTTCATTTGACCAAAGCCATTTAAAAGTTTAATGCATTTATGGAAAATTTGTAATTACCCGGTTTGGGATTTTTATGATTTCACTTTGGTCTAAAAGTATAATGGGCAAGCGAATGTTTATAATTTTTTTCTTTTGTGTAAACTGGCTGTTGGAATAATATTTATTAAACTAAACATTTTCTAGTAGGCAAAATTGTATTAATTTCATTGTGTAACGCCTGATTTTGTTTTTCGCTGGAAAGCCAATTCTTGGTGGGTATTCTTTGGTAAGTCAGATATGTTTCTAGACGGTCAGGGACAGTAC
Organism: Mycogona germanica; assembly: GCA_034698785.1. Lineage (NCBI taxonomy): Eukaryota > Metazoa > Arthropoda > Diplopoda > Chordeumatida > Chordeumatidae > Mycogona > Mycogona germanica. Next base: position 7,308 of record JAQGBY010000080.1, read on the forward strand.
CAGGTAGCTGTCGCGACTGACCAAGCAGGGCTATTCCCCTTAATGCTGTGATTTGAACAGCTTAGATGCTGTCGTCCCCTTAGTTAGGGTTGTGGTCGTATTCGACCTACGTCTGCGAATGGGCATATAGGAGCACAGGTAAATAAAAACGGTCTTTGATCTTGCCCACGTACACCCCGAACTATGCTGCGTTGTTAGTCTAAAATTTGGAAACCTGCGAAGGAATTTGCACTTGCGACATGTTTGTAACGTGGTGAGTAGCTGTCCGTAAGGGAGGTATCTGGTAATAGCTGGTTGTTTACTACGAATTTTCGTGAGAGGTAAACGATATTCTGTGTTGGTGAGACTGTATGGTTTGGTAATCATATTTTAACATTTGGTTTGTGGGCATTCAGATCGAACCTGGAACATATAATTACAGACCGCTTGTAGGCCCATGGTGCACATTTTGTTCAACGTGCAACGTGTGTCTAGAAACTTCAGTTTGGAAGACTTCGGTTACACGTAGCCTGATTCCTTCTTTAAATAGTAATGCACCTTGTGGTGTCCATAGTTTCAACTTTTTAAAAGTTGGTCGAATTTTTTTCTGTGAGTTCTGTTTTCTATCACAGTTTTAAGGAATGCCACATGCGTGTAATTATGTTCTAGTGTTTAATGAAATAATTGTGTTGATGTTTGGTCAGACTGGTGTTTGAATATGTGCTGGCGCGGGCTCTCGAAAATTGCGATCCCGGGGTACTGGCCGTGCCCCTCGCATAGTGCCTAAGCACCATGAGGGGTACGTAACATCTGTAGTGCGGTTGACTACAGTTGATTGGAAATTTAAAAAAAATATTTCCGCCAGAATTGCTTAATCGGAAGTTTGTTATATGTAAAAATGATTTCTTCGATATTTGAATCATTGAAATTTCATAAACCAATCACAAATTTAATTAATTGTTATTCTTTTAATTAATGTTTTTCATAATATAACGTAATTGATAAAATATTTTTAAACGATAGTTTTGCGTGAATTTAAAACTAACAAATTTTAATTTATACGTTTCACGGAACGAAGGCTTTATGGGAATACCGGTGTACATTTTATACGTTCCTAGAAATAAGGACTGGAAACATGTTTCTCTGGTATATCTTTTGTTGGGTGATATTGTTGAGGGCCACTCGAGTATACGATGCGAAATTGTCCTGGTCTATGTGGTGGGTGGTAAAGCAGTTGAGGACTCAGGTATTTCATCCCACGTTGCCCCACTAATGTGTCTACAGCTGCCTACAAACATGCGGATGGTAAGAAGATTGACGGACGGCGCGTCTTGGTTGACGTGGAGCGGGCAAGGACTGTAACAGGATGGTTACCACGCCGACTGGGTAAGTCCGCAAGTTTCATTTTGGTTATTATTGTTTAGTTTTTAATTTTCATATATTATTTGGCTAGCAATATTTTGATTGTATATATCCGCCCAGCTGATTGTAGTGTGGCTTCTTTAGCACCACATTTACTCGGAAGCTGTGGAATTTTGCGTCATAGTTATGGTCTGTCGTAGGTGGAGGTCTTGGTGGCACCCGTCGGGGCGGTCCTGACGTCAACGTCAAGCACTCTGGTCGCGAGGACAACAGGCCCGGCGGAGAGGATCGCGATCGGAGACGCAGCCGAAGTCGGAGTCCCGTGCCGCGAGAACGGGAACGGAGGAGAAGGGCCACCCGGAGCAGGTCAGCGTTTAAAACTAAATTTTTCAGATTTTATTTCGTTACGTCTTAAATGTATTAATGGAAATTTCTTGATCAGTGTTGGTCAAGCATTTTCAAGGGCTTGCATTGTTGTCGCGGTTGTTTGCATTATGTGGGTGCAGCTTCAGCGATTTTTTACGCCATTTCGAAAAACATTTTTTATCAATTTGAACGTGTACAGTAGTAGTGCTGATCTTTTTTTTCTCTGTCTTGTTCAGGAGTCGCGAACGTGAACCGAGAGAACGCCGTCGGGAACGCAAGCGCAGATCACGTGATCGTTCCCGCGACAAGGATCGCGAGGCAGTGGTCGAAGATCGTGTTGATGGAGACGGAGCAGAGGTGGAGGAACCACCACGAAAGGAGCGAGAAAGGAGGCGCAGCCGCAGCAGGGAAAGGTCAGTAACATCAAATTTATCTTTTGCTTCAATGCTTTCTTACTTGGCGTTATTAGATAAGTTATATCGTAACTTTCCTTGACAAACGTTTGAACTCCGTTATTAAACGCGGAACGTTGTTAGCTGCCATATCGCCTTAGGGCCACAACCTCACCGGGTGATGTTTCATTTTAGTACTTTACAAGATCTCTCGAGGCGCTCGCTTCCGTTAGGTATCGCTCACCAAATTTCTGACCTCGTGAAAAAATGTTCGTTTTATTTATTCGCAGGGAGCGCAAACGTAGTCGCCGAAGCCGCAGCCGCGACCGGGGAGATCGCAAGCGCCGTGACCGCCGAGAGAGGGACTATCCTCAGGCGGACAAGCACGTCGTCGTCAAGCAAGAAAATGATGACGACGGTTACGACAACAACGGCAACAACCACGACTATCCAGATAACAGCGGCGACGGCTACGATTTTCCAACACGCGGCGGTGGCGGCACCAACAACTCTGGTACTTCGGTTGTGCCCAAGTACGAGGATTATAATAGCAATAACAGCCGCGACGATACCAACACCACCAACAGCAACTCTAATCAGTTTAACAGCAACTACTACGGTGGTGGCGGGGGCGGCGCTGGCGGTGTCACAGCCATCAAGGTGGAGCCTCCGGATGTTGATGAGGAGGACAATTGAATGGGAACTACTCGCCAGTTTTTTTTTTTTTTTTTTTTTCTCTTGCTTCTCTTTGGAAGCGTTTAATCTGTCTCACTGAGCCGTCATCTGCTGGTCTACCTCTTTTTGCGACCGATTATTATTTTTTCGATTCTACAAATGCCATATCGACGATTGGATGGACAGTTTTTTTTCTTATTAGGGTTTTTCCTTTTCCCCCGGCTATCTGCGAATATTAACTTGCTGATCGATTGGCATAGGACATTTTAAGATTATTATTCGATGTTTGAAGACATCCCTTTTTTTTTTTTTTTTTTTAATTGGTCATTTTGGTTTTATCGTTTGCTAAGCTATTCGAAATTTAGTTGTTGGTGCGTGCAACTCAAATTGAAATTGAGTGTTTAGTTTAGGACGTCCGATCTGAATTAAATTTAAAGGTTATTCTAGGACAGGATTGGAGACGAACAGAATGGCTAACTGAGGATAAATGAAAGTAAGAATAGCAATTTGTGCAAAATATGTCTGTAAATTTTGTTTGGACTAACTACAAAATTAAATTAGAATATTATTTGTGAAAATTTCCATCCACCTAGTCCCTTCAGACATATTTTGCACAAATTGTTCTTTCATTTATCTTGAGTTAATCATCTCTGATCCAATGCTGCGCTCAACAATAATCCAAGTTTTACAAGGGTTTTAATTTTTTTTAATGACAATAATTTTTTGGTTATAACTTTCCTGGCTTGAACTAGACTCACAGAAAGACTTAAATTATAACTAATATAGCAGTGCGATTCGAGGTTCGCTTGCCGTTTATGCAGCTGTGTTTTCTTTTGAGTTGTTGAATTTATATAGTATGCTAGAATTTCGGAGACTTCTAAAACAAAATTCTGGGCCGATCGATACAATAGTTCAACGGCAAACCCACAATATATGCGCGTTCAGTCTAACATGCCATGGGCTGGATTTCATCTGGAACGATGTTGAATTCGCTCTTGAAATTTTCAGCCTCTGGTCATGTCAAGCTTGGTTTTGTTGGTTAAACGATGGTCGAGTAAGTTTTCAAGCATGTGAGGCTAGCTTGCCACTTGGGTTTGTAATTTTCTACTAGTAAGTCGCAAAAGTGTAAGTATTCTCGATATACTAATCCATCGTTTAAACTTGTAGCGTGAGTATAAAGTAGAATAAAATATTCAATTTCATTCCCAAATGTCTTGAGTGCTTTTAATTATTGCTTTAATACAAGTTTTCAATGAATTCTCAAAGGTTCTGTGTACGACAAAGATACGGTTCAAACGTATGTAATTAGTGTATTAAAAGAGAGGTAGTTTTATGAAATTCCTTTTGAAGGGACGAATGCAACTGCTGGTTGTGTTCTTCGTTGCGTTTGGTCTCGCAAAGTTGTTGACGCAATCTTGAAAAGGATTAAGTGGTCTTGTAGTGGCATATTATGTATAAGCAGAGTTAAATGTTGAAAAATTCCTACGCACGCCTTCCTTCAGAATGGAAGTAAAGCCGTGGGACCTGTGCCAGTAAGATTTCAGATGCACTTAATACTAAGCCTGGGTTAAGCAAAATTACCAGGTCGCCTCCTGGGTGGGGTTTAGGGCGAACACGCTGACAAACTTAGCAAATATCTGAAGAAATTTATGCCCGTGACTTATAACTAAAGGTTTTTTCTTGGCCGCTGCTGTGAAGTAGTCTGCTTTTTTCGTACTAGAAAGAGCAGGACATTTTTTACATACACGTATATCGCCATATAGAATATTTATCAGACTTACCGAATAAATGTTCGGTCCTTTTCGGGCAGGGAAAATAGAGCCCCTTTTTCGCTCTCCAGTTTGACGACAGATTTAGTCCAATTTTCCAACTCTTGCTCCAATTCTTTAAATTAATATTCCCATAATTTATTACTGTTACATTTTGTGCTGATTAACAAGGAAATAGCGGATTGTCTAATTAAGAATATTTCTTGCCTCTTTTGGTTACCAGCAGAGCTATGATTTCGTCGTCTTGCTGCTTCTTGCTAACCTGTTTTTGCTGATGGAGCCTGTTGTTTTCTAGAATCACTGCAAGTTCTGCGACCAATTTTTTTTGTTGCATAGTGTCCAATAAAATCATCAGGTTTTTTATAAATTCAACTATTATATATTAAAAATATTTGCCTCTGTTGAACTGCTTGAGTCTGTCTTGCATACTGACTTTCTTCTGACGGTTACTGTCTTTTCGGTTTCTGGCTGCTTCGCAATAAACGCTGCCGTGGCTAATAAAATCACTGGCTGCATCACAAACATATTGACTTGCCAATTCATTTTCTTCACAGCTGTTTGCCTGTAGAACTTATTAATTAATTATTAATTCAGTTTTTACAGACATGATAGCAAAAAATGTTTGTTAAGGAGGTTCAACCTTTATTTAGCATCTTATAACCCCCCCCCCATGTAGGCAACCTGGAAATTTAGCCTAACCTAGGCTGCCTAGGAAAGGGATCTTTAACGTCCCGATATCGTACAGGTACGGCTCATAATTTTACTTTTATTTCGTCCGGCCTGTCCCGTGACACAACCCCCATTTTTATTTAAAATAATTCAGACGTTCTTCTATTATTTTGTTAAGCACTCACATATTTTACAGAAAGATTAGCTTCATGTTTCCGCAATTCATTTTCCGTTTGCTCAAGTGTCTCCAGTCGGCCCTGCAGTTGCTTGACCACAATTTGCTTCTTGTTGAACTCTTCAAACTGATTATATTTCAGAATACAATTTAATTTATGTTTAAAATTGTAACTAGCAATAACGGACACCATAAATTCATTTTGTGATCTTGCTGATCCTCAACGTTTTTCTTTTTGCCAAAAGTCATTGGAACAAGTTCGACATTCGCCTAGGAATTTGGATTGCCTATGAACTACTATTTACAAATTAGAAATAATCTTTGCGAAGAGTAACTACGCTAAGTTATCTTTCTTCCCCAGAAGCGTTACCGAATGGAACTGCCTTCCCCAAGATTTAGTTCAGGTCCCCCTCCCTCTCCAGCTTTAAATCTCGCCAACAGGCTGCCCGCGAATGGCCAGCCTGCCCAAAGCTTCATTAGTGTCCAACACCCACGGAAATCGCCATAATGCTACGGCGCGGCGATCATCAAATCAAATCAAAACCTCGAGCAACATGGCGTTTGCGTCCATTTCACGGCCAAATTGATCTAGCAAAGCAAAAAGTCAAAACAGTAGAATTAAATAACCTCGATAGGAGACCCGTCATACTTCATACTTAATGAACCCTGCTTAATTATTATTGGGCCGACTTCAAATATCATTCATATTTACCTTCTTATATGAACAGAAATCAATTAACAATTGGAAAGTTAAAAAATGCAAACTTATTGCTAAATTGAAGGTTGCCGCGTCTTATTAGTGATGTAAGATATCTAAGCGAAGTAAAATATAAATACGAGTGCATTCTTTTCTGATCAGATCTATCCATTCCTATTTATTTAATTTATAAAGGAAGTAGTAGTTTTTAGAACCACTAAGGTATAGGGGAATTAATTTATTATTAATTAACTGTTTATTATTTTGAGAAATTTATTTCCCTATTTAGAGAAATTGTTCTATTGTACCATTTTAATTAAAGATGGCGACCTGCATGTGGTGATTGTGTTGGCCAGAAACTTTTACAGAATGCCGGTTTGCGCTAATTGCGAATCTAATGAGTTCGACTTAACTAACGGATTATATAGTTGCTCGAATTGCAACGCCGTATGCGAGGTTCGTATGTTAATTTAGCTTGTATTTATCGATGACGGGTGGTCCATCCTCCAGTGGTTGGCTGCATTTCATTAGGGCTAGGGCCGGCCTTTGGTTGTGTCTCAAGAGCTACCTATTCAGCAAGCCAAATTCTTCTCACAGTTTCCACCTAGCAATATAAATGTGCGATTGATGACCTGACAGCCTAGGGTTCTCGTGGTCGTGTACTCGTGACCATCTGGTTCATATCTTGGAAATGTGACCGTGAGTTGGAAATTTGGAAGATTACCCAAATCGTATGGGTATCCTGCCAAAGTCGAGATAAGTTACTGTTTAGATTTAGATTTGATTATCGCCGCGCCGTGGCATTATGACGATTTCCGTAGGTGAGGGGAGGGGATGCTAATGAGACTTTAGGCAGGCTGGCCATTCGCGGGCAGCCTGTTGACGGGGTTTGAAACTGGAGAGGGAGGGGGGCCTGAACTAAGTCTTGGGAAAGCCAGTTCCATTCAGTAACGTTTCTGCGGAAGAGAGAATTTAGTGTTGTTGCTCTGCTGTTGAAGCATATTATTTCGGTTCAAAAGCCTTGCCAGTAATCGACTGACTGGCTCGGCGGTCCCGGGTTCGATTCCCGGCGCGGCTCTCGAAAATATCGATCCCGGGGTACTAGTCGTGACCCCTCGCATAGTGCCTAAGCACCATGAGGGATACGTAACGCCTGTAAAAAACATTTTATGCGGTATAAGTTCTTGAAATTATTGGAAAGGACGGTGACTTGGTTCGTTGTGCGAGAAACCGGTGACAATTACACACATAACTCTTTGAAAAGCATTATTTTGTATACATTATTGTAATTAATGATCATCGTAGGACTTTGTCGAGGAAAATGCATACGACAATCTAGCCGATTCGATCTTCAGTGGATCCACCACCTTCAGAACAGAAGTCAGAATATCAACAGGCAGGAAGATAAAACAATCCAGAGTAATCGGTAAGCGTGATCATGATTTTGGACTTTTTGGCGAATAATTTTACTTTCACACTCGTGAAATCTCGCTTTGAGGTTCATTGAGGTGCCATTAACTCTTTCGATTTAATTTTTTTAAATTGACTGTAGTGTATTATATCACTATAATATTTTTATAATGCAATCTGCTAAATTTCCAGTTCATTTGAATAAACTGGTTTTACATGTCTGTCACAGATTACGGGAAAAATTGGACAACTTATGAGGCGTTTAACATCATACTGAGACAACAAGTAGATGCACTGATCAGCCTTGGTGTTTCCGAAATGTTGAAAGTAAATAGTGCACTTGTTATTGTTATTAGAATATTGTTTTTCGTATATTACTGGTTGTTGAAACTTGATTTATGTTTCCCTTCTCTTCCTCGTTGTTTCTTATTGATCTAGCCTATAGTGCTTCACTTATGGACTAAATACTTGGAAAATCTTGGCATTGCCAAATTGGATGATGATGATGAGTCTGGAGGAAAAATGAAATGCAAAACATACATGAGAAATAGGTATCTATTTTATTAGTATCAGTTGATTACACAATTGTGTGAACGATCCAACCCATTTTTTTTTTGCTATAAATTCTTTCCAGCGATCGTCAATTTTTCTTAAATGGAGCAGCCACCTCGCGACCGCAGACTCGTCCCAAGCTACAAGTAATCAGACGTTCAAAGGGAAGACAATCAAAAAAGCTATCTAAACGAAGACTTAGAATGTCTGGATATACAAAGCGGCCATCGAAAGTAAGATCCATGTTTAAAGCCTGTTTGATAGATTAAGGAAAAATAAAGGTTGTTTATGCCAATCCTAGAGCTAAAGCTGACCTGGAGATTATTAGATTTGCGCTTTATGAAGCGTCAAATCATCAAATTTTAAAAATATTTTTTTAAATGTTTTTTGGATAACAACGGTGGCTTTACTGTCCCTGGTTTGATTCCCGGCGCGGTCTCTCGATGATTTCGATCCCGGGATATTGATCCATGTTTAAAGCCTGTTTGATAGATTAAGGAAAAATAAAGGTTGTTTATGCCAATCCTAGAGCTAAAGCTGACCTGGAGATTATTAGATTTGCGCTTTATGAAGCGTCAAATCATCAAATTTTAAAAATATTTTTTTAAATGTTTTTTGGATAACAACGGTGGCTTTACTGTCCCTGGTTTGATTCCCGGCGCGGTCTCTCGATGATTTCGATCCCGGGATATTGGTGAAAATGTGCTTATCGCATAGTGCCTACGCACCAAGAGAGGCACAGATACGCCTGTAGAGCAGAGACTACAGTAATGGAAAATTCTAAAAAATCACATTAATTTTTGTACCGATTATTACAGAGACAAATGCTGGATGTGTTTGCCGCTCTGTCGCGTGACGTTGACGACTCCTGCGGAACCTCCGAATTGGGTTATCTTAGTGATACCAGTACTGCCGCTCTGTCGATCCAGGAGACTGACGATAGTGGTACTGAGGAGGCGTCGGTTGAAGCGGAGAAACCGCTCAGTCTCGCTGACATTCTCTCCAAAGAGGGTCGTAGGCTCACCAACATGCAACCCGAAAAGTTTAGGTCGGACGTACGCTACATGAGGCTGAGCAAGACCCTGTGCTTCCTCTACTTAGGCCTGCTGCTGCTACGGAGCAAAGTGCTGCTGAGCGACCTCATCCGCGTCACGTGGAACGGCCAGGTTCCGTTCCGTGACGCTGCCTTCACTTGTCTACCGGCCTCCATGAAATTCCAGCTGACTGATACCAGCATATTTCGCGTCGTTGCCAAATATCTCCACGGTGAAGTGCGCGCATGGACCAGCGATCTAGCCGATTACCTGGCTATCACCAAGCTGCCTGACAAGCCGCTTGAGGAGATCGCCACTAGAATGCTCGTTGATTTCGATCTGCCTGAATGTCTGAATGAGCTCGTCGGCAATCTCATGTCCAGCTACCCGACGCGAACCACTTGCGCCAAAGGGAAACTCAAGCATCTAAAATTGCTGCCCAACTACGAAGGTCGCGCGGCCGCCTATATCGTGATGGTGCTGAAAATGTTGTTCAGTCTGGACGGCGTCAACGAATGGCGATTGGACAAGTATTGCGACGAGTTACAGCGTGAGCATCTGATTAAACACTTTGGTCCCCAGCCGCCCTTCAAGTGGAATTCGTGGATGACGCTGACCATGACCAAGCAAGCAATCACCAATGGCACCATCCATCGTGGCCTGCGGGACAGTTCCGATTGTCGCCTGTTTCGAAACGACCAGGCCGCTGATTTCTATCGCGGCGAGGGGTACAAATGGAGCGGCAAGTATTCTCAACTGACCCATTACTCGAAGAGATCGGGAGTGCCGGAGGAAATCTTGAAATCACTCGAGCGACCGCCGAGCGGCCGACCGCCGGCACCGCATCTCGCCGCCACCAGCTTTCCGTTCACCTCCGAGTACCGCGAGACTGTTGATAGGTTGCCCGGCTGTCAGACACTGCGTTCCAAGACAATGGCCAAGAATTTTAGGTCCACCTCCGTAGCCTATATCGTGAATAGCATGGGGTACCGGTCCACAACGAACTGTTCGGGATCGGTCAGCGATTTCGACTTTCAGAGGTTGAGACGCCTGCGCGCCAAGTACGCCGACTGCTTTGACCTAACGCGAGAGTACGGTACAGTCAAGTTTAAGGGGGAGTCGTACTCTGGCTTAATTGGGTCCCAGCTGAAGCGGCATCTGTCCCACTCGATGTACTGGTTGGTGTGTCTGTTCGCGAGCTTTTTGGAAATGACGCCGACCGAGATGTACGATGAGATCGTCATTGTGGAAAAGGAAATTCACCGGCTGGGCAGAAAAGTGTAATTGCGCTGGACGTAATCTGCTCAAGCGCAATCAGGTGGTGGCCAACTTGTTAATAAAATGTATTGGATATGTTTGAGGCTTATCTTGTTTGTGGTCATGTCGCTAATATTTGTTCGGTGATATTTCTCTAAAAAGATTGAATATAATTGATGCCACATATTTTATAAATTGCATGGATTTTTTATAAATTATATGGAACATATGGAAATAAGTAAATTCTTGTTTTAAAATTGATTTATTCTCTTTTCTGAAGTGCATTTGTTTTCGTTTATTTTTTGTGGATCAACTTTGTGAAAAAAGAATTATGTTTTATGTGAAACATTTTTGTTTACTAAATTAGAAATTTATCCAAATTTGCGGATTTTTGTGCGCAAGATAACATTTATTTTTATCGTTTCTCTTGTCGAGCGTAGCCTGAGCGAGCGCTGAAGCGCTATGCTGTTGAAAGTTCAGCTCTTCATTGCGCATGCGCGTAGATGTTCTTTTAGGATTCAGGAATGGATCACATGCTAAGCGCTGTATTGCCGGCCTCTCACTTACAAATTTGACCCAGTTTCAGAAGATTGTGGAAGGTTTGTCATGAATTAGAGTGAACGAATTTAAACACCCTATTTTGCATTTGCCTGGAAAGATTAAAAGAAAATGAAGGTAAGAAATTAAAAGACAGTGAACAAAAGATAGTTTTTTTAATTTGGGCAGATATTTCGTTGAACCCGTTTGCATTTCCTTGATCGTCTGACCTTGACTGTTCAGTAGGTCGTTCCTTATAAGCCAGCCGTTTCACCTTCCACTGTGCGACTCTTTTCGAAACTATGACTATCGGAATCAACTCTGACCACCACCCCGCCGGCAACGAGACAAGTCAAATCATGGATGTTCGAGTGTTGACCCTCAATGACGACGAACACAAGGAATCAGTCGTTCACCGGCTGCGACAAGGTAAAAATGAAGTGGCGCCACCACAACTGATTGCATTGCCTTTTCCTGCACTTCTTACATCAATAAATTCTATTCAAGCGTGTGTAACGTTTAACCATGATTTTGCAAAGTTGTCCACGTAGTCATGTGGCAATGCAAAGTGAAGGTAACTTTTAAAAAATGCACTGGGTGGAAGAGCGTGATTAAATTAATCTTTAAGTCACGATTAATCGCATCCAAGCTTATTTCTGCCGCAACTATTGCGTGTGAATAGATCCAGTTTTTTGTTTTTTAATCAACTGTAGTCAACCGCACTACAGGCGTTTTGTACCCCTCATGGTGCTGAGGCACTATGCGAGGGGCACCTTCAGTACCCCGGGATCGAAACTTTCGAGAGCCCGCGCCGGGAAACGAACCCGGGACCGCCGAGCCACAGCTAGTAGCAATACCGACTGGGCTACGACGAGTCGTACGCCGGTTGTTCTCAAGTGGTTGTGATGTCACTGAGTACCAATTTCGATTTTTTATACCCAGACTGAATGCGCCGTGGCATTATGGCGATTTCCGTAGATGAGGGGAGGGGCCTGAACTAAGTCTTGGGGAAGGCAGTTCCATTTGGTAACGCTTCTCCCGGTCTTCATTCGGTAACGGCCCCCCCGCTATAGGCCCCTCTCTTGGGGGCTGCTTGCGGGTAAAATTTGTAAATTGTAAATTCTGGGAACGAAAGAGAACAACCCCTCATTATTGAATATAATCCAGACGTTCTTCTTCCTATTCTAATGTTAAACAAATGACAGTTTAAGTGTGCTTGTGTACCATGCTGTGGCGGATTTAAGGGACATGCCTGTATCTGCCTGCATGTAATCGGGATTCGGGATCGGTAATTAGCATTCGGTAATGCGTTGAGCTACATTAATGCCAAAGTGTGTTTTTCATGGCGTTTGTACACGGATTAATTATTTTTAGAACCACGTGGGTTTAGAGCTAAAAAAACGAGGGGTGCCTAGTGCACATTAGCGCCACTTGTACCTCCAACCATAGTTACATGCAGGCAGATACAGGCATGCCCCTTAATTAACTGATTAATTAGTTTTCGATGACGATTTCACCTCTCCCTTCCCCCTTCCCCCTTTGCCTGTTTTACGTTTGCTTTATATTTTCGGCTTTCTTTTGTAATTTCGCTGCCTTCGGATTTCGTTGCAGTGCGTGTACTGAAGTCCGAGGTGCTCTAGTTTTATTTTATTTTCAAAATTTCATTTTTCATCATCCTAAAGACAGCTGCGTGAAACCGGTACTGTCTACCGTGGGTAATTATAAATATTAATTTTCCACGGGAGATGTGGATGTGGTAAATTTGTTAGATGTGAATCGTCATCGTCTTATCTGTAGCGTCAGTTCCCACGGTTTTCTAGTTTCATTTTTTTCATTTTAAATAATTGTTTACTATTATTATATTAGAAGAGTTATCGTCAACTCTCGTTCGTCTTTTCCATCTGGTCTGTCCCGGACACAACCCCCATTATTAAAATCTGGAGTTATTTTCACAACCCGTTTTTTTGTAGGGAGCTTGGATTCATGGCGACCGATTTGAATTTAGAGAAACATAAAATAACTCTAATATTAATATAATAAAAAGAGGGTTGTGTCCGGGACAGCGCCGGACGAAAAAAGACTAACAGAGTCGTCGAGAAACTCTTAAATATATATATTCAAGACGTTCCTTCCTAATTTACTTTTGATAAAATACCTGGTGTATCTGTCATAAAGCTATTTGAAGTAGTCTCGAGTCTGGATTTGACCATTTTGTGTTTTCCTCTGGAGTTCTCGTACATGTTAGTTTTATTTTGCTGACAGGATGGGTATTGCAGTTTCGCCTCGGTCCGTCGCTATTCGGGCAAAGGTTATGTGTTTACACCAACCACCCTACAAGCTCAGACAGCGTCTTCTCCAGGAAGGCCTACCGCAAACTGGAATGGGAGAGCGACAGTTCTAACCGCGACGATGATACAGCCCTCTTCAGTAATGTGACTCTGGTTTTGGCCGGCTCGTACCACTATTATTGCACTTTCGAGCGAGAGTGAGTTCCAATCTCCAACAATCCAATGTGTCGTAATAATTTCAATGTTCATGTTTCAAGTCAATTACATTATGCTACATTTTTACAATTAAAAAAGTAAGAATGCAGTTAAAATTTGACCTGTGTGCAATTTATTTATAAATGCAAAAAGGAAATTGCCTACAATTGAAAATATATTTTCATTAATTATTTTGCGATCGTCATATTTAATGTTCTTTACAATAGTTTTGCTCGGTTCTCGACTTATCCTGCTTTTGTCGGCACTTTTGGTTTTGTTTCCACCGATTTAGTGCTGTCACCCATCGCGCTTCCGGTTATTTCCTGGTCGATCCCGACCTGAAAGTCGGAACCACCAATGAACGACTGCCGTTGGACTGTGTCCAGTGTCAGACGTATCTCACCAAATGCCTGGGTCCGTTCGAACAGTGGGAACGTCGCTTGATCGTGGCCAAGGAGAGCGGCTACAATGTCATTCATTTTACTCCGGTCCAGGTATCCGGTCACCCGTATAATATCCAACTTTTGTTAATTCTTTAGCTTGAATGTACATTCGCTAAGTCGCTCATTCGATTCGACAGTCAGAATGCATGTTCGAAGTTTGCATCTGGATCTAATCTGTTCTATTCCAGGAACTCGGAGGATCCCAGTCTGCCTACTGTATCAGCGATCAGCTTTCTTTGGATTCGGCCTACAGCAGCGGCAGTGTCATCAAGTATACGATGGCAGACGTTCAGCAATTTGTGAAAAAGATGAAGGACCAGTGGAAGGCAAGTATCGTTTGTATTTTTTTAAAGTATGCACCACGATTCCTTTTAGCGTGTCGGCAGGCTCACGTAAAAGTCAACCATTCGTCAATTGTAATCAATAATGTCGCGTACCACCGTAATTTTTCTTATAGGTCCTCTCTGTTTGTGACATTGTTCTCAACCACGCTGCCAATGACAGTCCGTGGCTGAAGGAGCATCCCGAGTGTGCCTATAATCTGGTGAACTCTCCTCACATGCGTCCAGCTTACCTGTTGGACGCTATTCTCTGGCAATTCGCGCTGGAAATAGCCGCTGATAAATGGGAATTTCGCGGAATTCCGTCGTCGATTACTGAGGAACATCAACTGAACGTAAACATGGTTTCACAAAACAACCTTTTCATTGAGTTTACTCAGCCCACCTACTTTTGAAATTTATTTATCTTCATTTGTGTAGGCTGTTCGAGATGTGTTGCACAGAGTCTTTCTGCCCGACGTTCGAATACACGAGCTCTACTTGGTGAACGTAGACAAATTATCGGAGGAATTTCTCAGAAAAGCACAGAGTGAGTATTTTGGAGAAAGGGGATATCAGCTCAATTTCCTGTGCTATTTAAAAAATTGTAAAAAAATTTGTTTGTCTTTGAAACTTTGATGGTTTAGACAGTAACATCCAAGAGCAGGGTTACGCTCAGAACGAAGTACTTGAAATCATTCAGGATCCAGAGTTTCGCCGATTTTCAAGTTCAGTGGACATGAACTTGGCACTCAAGATTTACAATGTTCAGAGGTATTAGATCAAAATGTCGTTCGCATTTTTTAACTAACAAACTTCTTAGTACCTTTATGATAACGCTGGTGAACCTCCTTAACAAATATCTCAGAAGGACCTTGAATGATGGTGTCATTACAACACCCATCTAATCAAATTTCTGATTTGAAGAAACATTTTTTATGTGAAAATTAATAAATTATAATATTGGTTGAGCTTAATATTTTAGAAACTTGGGTATTCAATAAAAATTATACCAAGATATTTTTATATATTTTCAAATATTTTTTATAACATTTTTAAGCCGACCGTATTCTAAGTTATCGAGGTAAGGCCTTACCTTTAATATTAATTTCCACTAGGGGTGACGCCTACACGGAGTCCGAAAGGCTGCAGAAGTGCTGCGAAAGCTTTAGAAATCGTTTGGAAGAGTTGAATCACGAGCGCTACAAGATGGTGGCCATTCATCTAGATGCGGCAGTTGAGAACGTTTTGGCCGGCATTCGATACCAGCGGTTGCAGGCTGACGGTCCTCGCATCGCCAAGGTATCCGCCCAGCATCCACTGGTACCGAGGTAGGTTCCCACAACAAAAGAACGTATTTTCGCTTTACCTCACATTCTAGTTGTACGCGTGTGATTTTTTTGGTTTCTATCGAATTTTGTGGCGATTTTTTGTATCTTTGTTGGCAAGTAGTAAATTTATCAGCGCGCTGAGTGTAGCCAAAAACGCAAATGCATTTTTGTTAACTGATTTTGATACTGTCAACTGTTGTCCTTTTGGTTTTTGCGCATAAAAAGTAGTTTTGATAAATTTCTAAAAGTTGGATCCCTTTTTCATGATATATAAACAACTTTTTAATAATCATTTAAAATGTATATACATTTGTTTTCAAATGAAATAAGCGGTTTCGGTGACTTGGTGGACGCCAATGACTTGTCGTGGCGGTTTTCTCATATATTTTCATCATTTTTAGGTACTTCACGCCGTACAGAGACGGCGAGAGCAAACTCAGTCTGGTCGAAGAAGAGGAGATCATGTACTCTGACAAGTCCAAGTATCTGATGGCCCACAACGGGTGGGTGATGGGTGACGACCCATTGCGCAACTTTGCAGAGTCCAGCTCCAACGTCTACATCCGGCGTGAACTGATCGCCTGGGGCGACAGCGTCAAGCTGCGTTACGGTCAGGAGCCGCAAGACTGTCCCTATCTTTGGCAGCAAATGCGCGAGTATGCCGAGATGACTGCGCGCACCTTCCACGGAATTCGGCTAGACAATTGCCATTCAACTCCCATTCACGTGGCCGAGGTCAGAACCACTTAAAACACAATATTCTAGAAAACTTATTAGTCCACAACAAGCACTGTGTCGAGAGAGGGTATTTAGATTATTGATTGCTTTCGTACGAAAAATATTTTTGTCTGTTATTAATGAGCTTATTAAGAACATCTATTCTATCCTATGTTTCTGCCCCATCGTATTTCGAGCCGGCAACCGCGTTTGCGATTTAGCAGACTTAAAATTATGGAAGGGGGTAGCTTACAAATCTACAGATGCCAAGTGACCAATACTAAAAATATAAAAAGAGTATAATAACAAAAATTATGGGAACTTTTATAAAGATAAGTTTCTGCATAAAACATATTTTGATTATCCAATGAGTTGCTGTACTTCAATGAATTCTGACGTAGCCATTTTGTTTGGCGTCTTTCCAGTTTATGCTCGATGCTTCCCGGCGAATCAGGCCTGATCTGTACGTGATAGCCGAACTGTTTACCTCCAACGAAAGTCTCGATAACGTTTTTGTGAATCGACTCGGTATCAACTCGTTGATTAGAGGTACGATTTTTAAGCCTTTTTGTGCATCATTGCTTATAAAATAAGTACAAAAGAATTATTGTCTCCCGTTGATTGCACTCGTTTTTCGTAGAGGCCATGAGTGCGCCAGACTCTCACGAGGAAGGGCGCCTGGTGTTCCGGTACGGCGGCGAACCTGTAGGAGCTTTCGCCCAAACCTCTGTGCGACCGCTGGTGCCGAGCACAGCTCACGCCTTGTTCATGGACCAGACTCATGACAACCCCAGTCCCGTGGAGGTATGGAGGTGGTCGGAGTCCTCCCTTCTCATTAGGAGTTGGGAGTGACGGGGTATGCCACCCATTAAAAAAAATTGGAGTTAAACCATTTTTCGCCTAGTTTCTTTCGCGCAGCTTACGTAAAAAAAATGTCTTCTAATTTTTAATTTAGAAACGATCGATTTACGACTTGCTACCGAGCGCTGCGCTTGTGGCGATGGCCTGCTGCGCCACTGGTAGTAATCGAGGGTACGACGAGTTGGTTCCACACCATGTGAGTTTTCTTTAGTACTTTTTATATTGTTTGTTCCGATTTTTAAAATTAATTTGGACGTCCTTTGTATTTGTGCAGTAATTGATATTATCAATTAAGAATTTCCTAATTTATCCACCGTCAGATCCACGTTGTCGACGAGACACGGGTTTATTCGCCATGGTCTGCCAGCCCCACAGAAGATACTGCTATGTGTCACGCTCAGACCGGTATCATCCCTGGTAAGCGGGCGCTTAACCGTTTGCACTATGAGCTAGGATCCTCCGGATTTTCGGAGGTACGTTGATGACGTGCAGACACTATTATATATTTATGCTTATTGGGGCAATTGATTTAACTCGACATTTTTGCAAAAATGTCTTAATGCCTAATTGCAGGTTTACGTTGACCAAGTCAACAGCGACGTGGTGGCAGTCACCCGGCACTGCCCGATCTCGCACCAGTCCGTCGTCCTCGTCGCCTACACTGCGTTCTCTTACCCGCATGATATGCACTCCAGGGCTCATATTCCACCGCTCTGTATACCCGGCAGTGTGGAGGAGGTCATCTTTGAGGCGCACATGATCGGCAACGAACAGGGTCCCAAATACGAGAAGAACGTCACCCACATCAACGGAGTTCCGAACTACCGCGTTGAAGTGCGCGAGCACATTCAGCTTTACGAGAGCGACTTGATTGAGAAACGAGCGGGCAGCGACAGCGAACTTCAGGAAATTGATTTTTGCAATTTTCGTCCCGGCTCGGTAATTGTCTTCAGGTGCGTGCGAGCCGTTCAAACTAACTCGATTCTGTCTTTTCGATATTCACATTCTTGCAATTTTTGACTGTTGCCATTACTCGATTTTTGATTGTAACTGAAATCACAGTGACTTGGAGGTTTAGAAAATGCTGGGAAATTGGCCTTGAAAATGTGGTCATCCTATCAATAATACATCAGTTTTGAGGAGCATTTCGTCATTGTGTTGTAGGGAAAAAGAAAATTGAATGAAACATTTTTCCTAAATTAGCTCTTGAAGTCAACCGATTTAAACGCACCTTATGTTTTTTTTTACTCTGCAAAATAATCCTTAAAAATGTTACGGTTGCGCTACGTTTAGAGTATCTCTGGATTACAAATCTACGCAAGCGGTACTTCACATTCGAAACTGTATCTCCCGTTTCGACTATCGCACCATGTCTTGTGCGGAAGCCCAATTTGATCAATCGTCCGGCAACGACCACCTTCCCGACGTCATCGCCCGTCTGTCGCTGCAGGACGTGAATCGCGTGTTATTCCGCTGCGACCAAGAGGAACAGGACGAAGGAAACGGTTTCGGAACATATCACATTCCTCGAACTGGAAACTTTTCCTATTGTGGACTGCAAGGTGGACTTTCTTAATTCAGTTTGTTCATTTATAGATTTGCAGAAAATTGCGCAGATTCACTACAGTTAAATTAAAGAAAACATTAACAACAAAAAATTTGTTCTTCCGTCAGGTGTGATGTCCGTTCTTGCTGACATCCACTTGAACAACGATCTCGGACATCCGTTGTGCGATAACTTGCGACAGGGTAACTGGTTAATGGATTACACTAGTAGCCGCCTGAAACTCAATTTTTCAACCAAGGCTGTAAGTGAAGTCACATCCCGCCAAAGTGCGTGTGTTTGGAACCCAGAAATGAATTACTTGAACATTTTTTATTTCTTTTCCAGCTTGGTGTTTGGTTCGAGAACATATTTATTCACGTGAAGCAAATCCCTCGCTACCTGATCCCCTGTTACTACGATGCCATCGTCACGGGAACCTATTCAATGATTCTGGAGCACACTTGGAATCTCATGTCAAAGTCAGTAGACTAAATTGTATTTCTTGTAATCTTCATTGCCACGATTGTTTTTACTTTTTATTCAATAAGCATCACTGTGCAGGTTAGGTTAGGTTTACTTCAACCAAAATCATAGAATTACACTGTTATATATTGACTACTGTTGTTGTTACTGTTGATATTTTTAATATGGGTGCTCTTTTTTATGACTCAGTGTAATTGTATTTCTATTAGCTTTGTAGAGCGACATAACTTTTAGGTTGCTTGTTCTCCCTACACAAATTGGCTCAGTTACATCCATTTGTCGTTTAGGTTCGTGTCTGACGGTTCCTCGTTTGTTAGAGCGCTGGCGTTAGGTTCCGTTATTCTGGGCGGCGTGGTGCGCTCCGCACCGCTTCCCCGACTCTCCCCTAATCTGCGGGCGCCCGTTCCCGTTTCGGAGGTTAACGAAAAGACAAACCAATCCGAGCCACTATGCACAACACTCTCTGCAGGCAAGTCACTACTCTCGACTTGCTTTTTGTTAGTTGTGCACCTGCGCTTGCCGGCGTTATTTTTTAAAATTCCCTCTGAAGCCGTGATAAAGCTTATTTGCAAGTTTATACTAACGAAACGAAAAATCTCTCGGTAGCCTGAAAGCTAAAGCTGTGATCAAAATTATTTTTCCTAGCGAAATGCAAACGTGATTTGGTGGAAACGTTATCTGATGATTACATGTTGAATTGAAATTTTAGATCTAGAGTCAAAGCGTTCAGAATATTCCTAAACTACTTACCAAATACTATAGGTATTTATTTTTTTATTTTTATTCAACGTCTTCAAAAAAATGCAAGTGGTGAACAAAACAAATATAATGAAAAGAAAAAAAATATTGAAGACGTGAAACTGTAGGTCCGCACATTGCTAACGCAATATCAGACGTTAAGTAATGCTACTTGGAAGCTTGAAAAAGCCAGCTTTTTGGTTCTAATTTTTTGTGATGAACTATTAATCCATGATTAAAAAAATTGTTTTCAATCAATATTTCTTGCTCTTCTCAAATCTAACCAGTGACTGACTTCTGAGCATTCTTATTTTGTAATTTATATTTGTTGTTGCGTTTCTTATATTTTATTTTTATTTTCTGTAGGTTTACCTCATTTTTCTGTCGGCTACATGCGAAATTGGGGTCGGGACACGTTCATTTCGCTGCGGGGTCTCCTGCTTCTCACCGGTAGACACAAAGAGGCTAGGTAACGCATATTTGTAATCTGGTCTGCTCAACCTGATAGCTTTTATTCGATTATATTCATTTGCGCGATTATATGGGTGTATTCGGCTGCTTCAGATTTATCATCCTGGGTTTTGCCGGTTGCCTTCGCCACGGCCTGATTCCCAACTTGCTGGACGGCGGATCCAACTCTCGCTTTAATTGCCGCGACGCCGCCTGGTGGTGGCTGCAGAGTGTGCAGGATTACTGTAAGATGGTTCCCGACGGCCATCAGATACTACAGGACTCTGTGTTGCGGGTGTTCCCCCAAGACGATTCGGCGGCCTATGACGGAAACGTGGTGGGTATTTTGGTTTGAAAAATGTGCAATTTAGCAGTAATACTTAGAGGAAGTTGGAGAAAGAGTATACAAGGCAAGAGGAGGACTTGCATTTGGGGTCAATCTCTTGATTAATTTTTTTCTCGAATTACTTGATTATTTTTAAGACCCAGTCACTGATTGATATAATTTACGAGTTGCTCCGGTGCCATCTGCAAGGACTAGGATTCAGAGAGCGAAATGCTGGTTACAATTTAGACAGAGAAATGAATAGCGAAGGTACGATAAAATGCGTATGGTCAATGTCACTGTTAATGTCATATTTTTAACAATAAGGCATATCTATCGGGTGATGGCTACTACAGGCAGCGCTTTAAAAATAACCATACACGAAAAATATGCAAAAAGTCGACGGTGGTAAGTTTAAGCATAAGTGAAAAGACACGGCTGACCCGTGCTTTTTCACTTAGGCTTAGTCATATTTTTAGATAATTGGAAAAGTAGCATTTTTGCCTGAAACACCAGACGAATATTTTTTTCGTAAAAATTAATTAGTGCTCTACTCTGAGCACGTTCTTATGCGTGTCTTCACTTTTTTGCTTCCAGGATTCAACAACAGAATCGGTGTCAATGATGAAACTGGTTTCGTTTTTGGTGGCAACGAGAACAACTGTGGCACGTGGATGGACAAAATGGGAAGTTCTGAAAAAGCCGGAACTAAGGGGAAACCCGCTACTCCGAGGTAAAATAAATCCTCATTTCATTCATTTGATTTAGTCTAAATTGTTCTATTTCTTGATAGTATAATGTGAATTAATTTTTTTCTCCACAAAGAGATGGCTCAGCCGTTGAAATTGTAGGCCTCTGCATAAGTAGTCTCCGCTGGTTGACAGATATGAACAAAAATGGATTGTTTCCGTATGACGGTGTGGTTGTCTCTAATCAAGGTAAAATTAGTACGTCTTGTTTACCGGATTTATCAAAGGCAACGGTTTAACTTTGTATTAGTGGAATGTTTTAAGGCAAAATTTTACTTTCTCTTTCAGGATCGGAACGAAAGATCACTTTCCAGTCATGGGCCGATCAAATCAAGGAGAACTTTGAGGCCAACTTTTGGATTCCGACGGATCCTAAAGACGACGGTCAGCTTCAGACAAAGTTGATCAACGTCCGGGGAATCTATAAGGATACCGTTGGTGCCTCACAACGCTGGGCTGACTATCAGTTGCGATGCAATTTTCCCATTGCCATGGCTGTGGTCAGTATGTTTGTCTCTCGACAAAATGAATTTCCCAGCTCTATGTGCGATCCGTATGTTAACATGATCTTGCGTACCCTATTTTCTTACGCAATTTAGGCGCCGGAATTGTTCGACCCCGAACATGCGTGGATTGCGCTTCAGTCTGTCGAACAACATTTGTTGGGACCGCTGGGCATGAAAACATTAAGTGAAAAGTAAGTTTAAATCATAAAAATTCGATCATACTTTATAAAGACTGTTCGTTAACAAAACGCATCACTAATTTGGTTCAAAACTCGCGCGGCTCAATTATATTTTTTGCAGCGACTGGGAATACGACGGTTACTACGACAACAGCAATGATTCGTGCAATTTTAAAGTGGCGCATGGTTACAACTACCACCAAGGCCCTGTAAGTAATTCAGTTTCTCTTTATTAACAAACGCAAGAGACTGCAACTGTCGTTTGAACATGTCATAAACTTCCTGTCATTAAATTCCAGATGATCAGGGCGTCATGTTTAACAAAGTATTTTTCCCGACCGACACCTTTATAAAAATTCTGTCTCATAATTAAAATGTCGGCGAATTTTTTGTTTTTGTAATTTAGATTAATGTTTTAAAAAATGCTCGATCAAACAATGATCAAACGTACTACTCTTATATCCATCTTAATTGACCCTATTTCGCGTGAAATATAATTTTGTTATTTCTAGGAGTGGCTGTGGCCGGTGGGATTTTTCCTGCGAGCGAAACTACATTTTGCCCGCGTCGTTGGTGGAGAAGCGCGCTATCAAGAGACCGTTCAATTCGTGAAGAAGACGCTTTCACGCCACTTTGCGGAGTTGCAGAAGAGCCTTTGGAAAGGACTCCCTGAACTGACTAACAGGAACGGCGAGCACTGCAGCGGCAGTTGTCCGGTACAGGGTTGGAGCATGGCCTGCCTTTTGGAGGTAAGTCGAACGGAACTGCATCACTATTACTATTGCAATTATCGGAGACATATTTTTTGGTTGGGGGACTTGAACGAACAAGTCAAATGGCAAACTAGTATTAACTGAATTATGGGATTTTCGAACAATTTTCATGTAAAGCGTGATAGAATCGCATCTGGTTACACATTTGGCGTTTAGCTTGCCGTGCAAATGTATCTTGCACTGTTTGTCTAATGAATATTTTTCTTTTTAAAATGAGCAATTTTGTCATGAAAATTATTTTTGTTTCATCAGGTGCTATACGAATTGAATATCAGCGTTGGAAACTCGAAATTCTAATTTGGTGTAAGTGTAGACAACAACACAACTAGTTGACACGTTGAAGTATTGATGTAGTCTCAAATGTGTTAGTGGTGTCAATTTAGTCTGAGACCGGTTAGTTTTAGACGTCTCATTTCCTGTATGTGAGCCCGTAATATACATATTTGAACACTTACAACTATGTAATAGTTGTATTGACACTTTGCAAAGTGGTTTTAACTGTAAATCGGAAATGGTGAATTCGGACAGCACCGAGTGGAGAACTTGTTTTTATAATAGTATTTTACTATTTCATTTGAACTGGTAATTGCGAAAAATATAGTTTCGAACAGACCGGGAGTTGGTCCACGGATCTTTGGATTGCCGGTCCAGTACTCTCACCATTTCCGATTTACTATCGCACAGACGTTTTATCAAAACCGTTCATTATTGGTTTTAACTGGTTTACATGTAAATCGGTGATTGGCAAAGATGGCGGTGCGCGCATAATTTTGGGTCCACCGGGCTACGTAGTGATACTTGAATAATTATCTTGATGGAATGCTTAGACAATATCTTCAGAATAAGATAGATATCCATGGTAGCTGGAATTCCGTGGTCAAAATACGTTTTGAGAAATGATAAAACTAACTGGACGTTCGTTTTAAGGGTGTACTCACTCGTACATGGGAATGAAATGATTCTCTTTTTAAATGCAGATAACATTGTTTGCCTAAGGCAAATTTATTTTACAAGATGTATGCACGAATCTGTGGTTATGTTTGCCAATCACTGGCCCTTGCTAGGTATATGAATGTGCAGTTTCTGTGTATATTTTACCAACGACAGTATGCCGAATCGATCAATCTAATGATTTTTAGGTCTAGCAATAATTTAAAATATAATGCACATGTTATATTATAATTGGCATTATGGTCAGTCCTCGTTTACATGCTGATTGTTAATATTTATTTAGATAATTTTATTTAGCGGAAGAGAAGCGTTCGTTAAATTTTGTTATTTATAAAGATATATATTTTGGTCGTGAAATGTACTGGAAAGTGAAGGGAGGGCAATTGTTTAGTGCATAAATAAAACTCGGATTTGCGATAATCAAATGACACGTTTTAATAATGTAACCAATAACTAAATGTACAGGAAATCTCTAGCAGAGTGAACGTCAAAGGGTTACCGTGTTTACAAGATATATGACGCCCCCATAGTGGCGTAGATGTGCATTTTACTATATGTACATGTTCCTTTTAAAAATTTGCATAAACCCTTGTTAACGCAGCAATAATATTAATATCCAACAGCAATCTGGTTGTTCAAATAAAATCCCCAAAGAGCACCACACACACGCGCACACACACAGGTACTCACACTCAGAAACGTCAAAGAAATGAATAGTAATTGTGCGAGCGCGCCACCCTTTTAGAGTCTTGGTCATCAATCTTAAACTTTGAGCTCGTATCGACGTGAAATATTGGATTTTATTATCAGGCACATTTTCAAACCGGGGCTTTCTGTAATTTGACACTTGCATGTACATTGAATTGTTCAAAGTATGGTTTTATAAAATGTAAGGTCTAATTCATTTGTGAATGCCTCTTGTCAAACTCCAGCTAGAAAGACCTTTTTCTCCTTGAAATAATAGAAGCGTTTGGCTATAGCAAAATAGCCGACCTAGTAAGGTCTCTCCAGTATTTTTGTGTTGTTTTTGTTTAGCTTTGTGTTGGCTTAGTGCAGCACAGTAGCGTGCACATGGCAAGCAAGGTCGTGGCAATTATTTATATTAGTAACTTAGAGACATAAACTGTCGGGTAACGAAGGGTTAGCACATATATAGAGAAGTAACTCTAGGCGCGTTAAATATAAAAAGTATAGCTGACAAACTAAAGTGTGCCATACTTGTCTCATGCAAAGGGAGCACGATATTTATTGCAGTTTTCTTGCCATTGGTAACTGGGATAATTTTCAATAGAGTGTAATTGTTTACCCAACTACTGTATATCTTAACAAATGCAACTAATTAAAGTACCTAAAAAATAAAATGATAAGAAATGACGATTGATTATTAACTGCTAAAGAGCCATCTAGCCAATTATACAGTTGCGCAAACATGCTAAGTGGCAACTTATACCATACAATACAACAATATTGCTCATGTGAGAGAATAGGCGTGACGCAGTAAGAGTACTTCTGAAATGTTGATAATTTTGTTATTAATTTTTTGCTCTAGTGCCATTGTTTTCTCCCTTATAACCTGTGTGACATTATAGCTTATTGAACATTTACAAAACTATTCCGTGTATTGTCTTAGCTGGTTGTTCAACCTTTGACCAAATAAAATATATTAGACAGGTTTTGTGCCGGCGTTTCCAGTCAATGATGCAAGCATTCTTATTACTAAAGCGTAACACTTAACAAATACGTTCGGATTGGCTTAGTTTCCGGTTTAAAAACAAAATCCAGGGAAATGGATTAAAAACTGTTAATAAAATTGTATTGACCAAACAATTTTTACCGATCACCAGGGTCAATCACTTCCATAACAATCGGAACACTCATTTTCACTAATCTTAATTTA
This sequence comes from Mycogona germanica, assembly GCA_034698785.1. Taxonomy (NCBI): domain Eukaryota; kingdom Metazoa; phylum Arthropoda; class Diplopoda; order Chordeumatida; family Chordeumatidae; genus Mycogona; species Mycogona germanica. The sequence continues at coordinate 32,934 of JAQGBY010000080.1, forward strand.
TAATTAGTTAAAAATTAAAAATGGAAACAACGTCATTGCGTAATGGATAAATTATGTAACTAATGCCAAATATGATAAATAAACGAAATTGGCCACAACGAATTCTCTAAGGTATCACTAATTCATCAGGAGTGTTACCTATTTTTATGTTTCCCCAACATTAAAAAATAACAAATTCTACCATTAACGATGGACTTGGTAATTTTATAAGGTATTTAACATGCAACGATCATATAGTGGCTATAACCAAGACAACATTAACAGATGTGTGTGCGCCAACAGCCGGTCTAATCGACCTTTCCGAATTGTTAAGACCAATTCGTCGTCACAGCGCGTGGCAAAAAAACTTGCAAGACTGCAAACACGACTGAGAAAAAAGACAAACCAAGCGTTCCCTCTGAATCATTTCCACATATGTACAAAAAAATATATTTAGAATTGTAATTGGTAAATACTAAACCGTTCGACTACTCATACTGTCAACCAGATAAAGGTCTCAGATCGACCTTCACCTTTTCTGCTAAACTGAGCATTCCGATGGTGGGATAAAACCCGCCCTTCGGTATTCGAATTTCTTTTCTGCCAATGGTCTTCCCGTTCCTCGTAAAAAACACCTAATTGTGTAAACAAAATTGAGCGGGTAAATTGAATTGTTTGAAACTTGACAGTTAAGTTCAAAATTTAATTAATCATAAAACTTGTTCAACTAGCCTGACAGCGTGCTTGATTAGGGCTGCGTAACCTGGGTTACACATTTAATACCGTTCGTTCATTCGTCCTGTATTTCAAGAAAACAAATTCGCCTCCATTCTCAAGCACGCAGTACATAAGTTAACAGGGCGCATGACAACCAAACTTAAAACTGATGAACGAGTTTTACGTCCATCGTTCCGCGGCGTGTTACCGCGTGCTTACCTGAACTTTGGATCCGCTCTCGATCTGGTTGAAATTGTCCCACCAGAGGTCGTCCTCGGACTCGCTGTGCGAGCCGCCACCGCCACCACCGCCATAATCGTTCAGATGATTCTCGTCGTCGACGTCGTCCACATCGTGGCCAGAGGACGGAGAGTCGCGCGACGCGTCGCTGCTGTTGTAGTTGCAGACGTAGTCGCGCGGGAAGATGATGCCGCAGCCCATCACATCACCTACCGAGCGAGCGAAACTTTAACTATTACAGTTGCAAATAGAATATTTACCCGCAAGCTGCTCCGGGGGGGGGGGGCAGTGGCGTGGTAAAAAACCAGTTAAGGCCTATCCTTTTTGAACAGGTTATGCATTTGAGGTGTCAAGTCTTCCTTAATTTTAATTGCAATCGCCACGTCTAACAACGCTAGTGAATCGGCTCGAGTATTGCCGAATTGTAATGATTGCTTTCCGGAAGGACGAGAAATATGAAATGATAAATTTACCTTTGTGACACCTGGGTCCAAACGGATCCCCTACACCGCTACCATTAAACATTTTGCCGTCATCTGAAATGAATAAAGAAAACATAACATAAATTATGAAAGACAATATTACTTTAATTAAGAAAAAATGGTCAACAGAGATTTCAATTGAAAAAGTCACTTACCGGCGTGATACGCAATTGAGCCTTTATTCCAACCAGGATGCCTGTGTTTGGGATAATTCTATAACGAAAACAACGGACGAACAATTATTTCACAACCATTCTATTCTATTCTATTTACAATATATTTGTTGCAAGATTGCCGAATATTTAAGGACTTACACGTCTAGCTAGTCCGATAGCTATGAAGCAGTTCTCTCCTGGGTCCAGAATTTCGAGTTCGAAATAGTGTGACGTTGTGTTGAGGGGAGACCGCGCCTGCGCCAGACCAACGTCGATTATGCTCTTCCCTTGTCCAGTATATTCCATCATCTGCAAATTGGTAAAATTTGGTGGATTGGTAAATTTGTTTGTCCTTTAAACGTAGCATTATTTTTTCATGATTTATACTTCGGAATCTCCAGCCTGTTTACGTTGAAATTTGGCTTCGTCTTACGAAATTGAATTGACTTGCCTGCCCACTGAGACGCACGCTGTGCAACCGCGACCAGTCCTCCTCCTGACTGTCTATGGACATTAGTGTCTCCTCCAGCCCCCACCTGGAATCGAGGAACAGCTTGACTTCCTCGCCCATCGACGTCATGCCCACGGCCGGATGCAGGCCTTCTGGCGTCCACATCACCAGCAGCGCACTCACCTGACATCAGCAAAGAGAAAGTTCAATTTTGAGCGAAATGTATGTATCGTCGCACAAACTCATCTTGAGCTGGTCACTACAGGCGCTTACCTCCTTCCCGTTTTTCGTAAAAAATACAGGCACTGGTTTCTTGTCGAACATAGACTGCTGGTCGATGCGAATGCCGCACCCTATCCGGTCGCCGTTCTCGCCTTTACCTATAAAGGTAGAAGCCTGGCGGCGGCCACAGTACACCCTGGTGGTAAAAAGAATACAAAATTCTACAATCCCGACATAATCTGATTCTTTAATGACATTCGAAATTTGTAAGTATTAAAAGCAGGAATTCGAAGAATGATAAATAAACAAATGCTTTTGCGGAAACTTATCAGAAATTAACACACGGGAGAAATTAGCATCACCGTTAACCTAAAATTGTAAAAACCCAATGGCGAAATAATATTTATTAGATGATAAGAGTATACTTACTTTCCATCGTCCAAGTGATATGCGACGGAGTTGGGTTGCCAGCCGGGCCGCTTATTCAAGGGATACTTGGGTGCAGCCAGGCCGATGGCGATGCCGCCGCTCTCTCCGCAGTCCACCACCTCCACCTCGAAATAGTTGTGGTCTGGCGAGAAAGACTGAGCCGCGACATAGACGCCCACGTGATCAGCGTTGTCGGAGGTGTAGCTATAGCGTGACGAACGTTAGGTGGCCAGACAATAATATTATAATTATTACAAAATATTAAAAAAATGAAATTCAAACCATAACTACTGCTTTGTTTACTAGCGAATGGTAAGTTCAATTTTGTGCAACGCAAACCAACGTTGGATATTTGGTGGTATTTCACCTCTAAAACTTACTGCATCAATAATCTAGACTTGCCTCAACAAATCGCCGTCGACGATCATGCGCTCGAAACGGGGCTTGCGATCATCGCTGAAAACCTGCTTCTGTTTCCACATTTTCATCCAACCGAAGGAAGCCGAGGACAGATTCTCGGTGATCAAGCCATCCATACGTTCAAAGGAACCAAAAACCTGGAAACCAATAAACATTAACCTGAACCAATCGATACAACCGATATCAATCGATAGCAACCGGATCTATAAGACACACTGCTACAAATGTCAGACTATTATCTTTTATTGGGATTTGTTTATTGGCTTGTGAGTCTCGGAAAATAGCATAAAACCGAAAATTGGATTAAGCTATTAAGGGACATGTGATCCACGGAAACGGTATCTATAGTTGAAAGATCGTCAGAAAGAGCGTGAGAGTGTTTTCGAACTTCAAGATGCTCACCTTTTTAACAAAGTAAAGAAGATGAGGGCTCATACAGCTTAGCATGAGCCAATCAGGAGCTCCCGATTAGAAATTCTCCTCTGACGGTGGTGACACCTGGAATAACAGAACAAAATTGGCATTTAAAACGTAGCCAAATTATGATTGTTGCGATGCATACCACATTGGGTAAATGCACGGCCTGTTTCACCATAATGGCACGAAAGTAGTAAGAAGTCCAGGAAGGAAAAAAAGGTGTAGCCGCACTTCACATCACGACAAATAACGTAGTATCGTCATTGGTCACTGTGCTCGAAACACGAAGACAACTCCGCACTCCATCCGCGGAATCACCCACGAAATCTTTAATTAGCAGGCCAGTTTCACAGTTATATTTGTCCAGTGCAGAGTTCCGAAGATGCTATCGTCCACAAGGCCACAACAGAAACTCACATGTCACAATTTAGAGTACGTGTCTCCGCACTTCGCAAATTGTCCTGGTGAAATAGATCCTTGCTACAAGCCATTAACAAACACGAATTCTGTCATGTGGGAACTGGAACTACGGAATTATACGAACCTCAGCTAAACTGTGATAATTGCGACATGATATGAAATCAGTTGGCGGACGGGCAACTGGGAATTATTTCCCTGGTGCACCGGATCATTGTCGAGTACACGTCCCTCGAATGAACGCCTAGTTGTAGATTTTTATATTCACCGGTGTTCCAAGACGACTGCAGATTACCTTAGCACCTTAGCCATCAAAAATTCATTCCCCACGTTCGCAAATTATCGAGAGGGTAGTCAGAACAATTCAAGTAGTAAAACTATTCAAAATATCTACACATGCCCTATGCAAAAATGTCCATTGCCAAAGTGACTAGCCCCAAATTGAGCTATGCTGTTCCACATGCCGTTAAGAAACAGAAAGCATATCTATGATCTTCAAAGTGGATAGAACTATTATATTTCCGATTAACAAACCGTCAAAACTGTAAATATTTGATTACGTTAATTAAATTTTGATCTCAAATATTTTCTTTTCCAAATACTGTTATTTTCTACATCACAACATGCATGAGCTCATTTATATTTTATGTGAGGAAGAACACATTGTATTGCATACCAATTGCATACCAATCTGACTGTATTCATTCCCCAATAGAGTTCTTAGCCACGACTTAATTTTTGATGACCGTGCTATCTATCGCAAAACTAGCACACTACCTATGACATGATTGACCAGAAGGTGGCAGCACTCTTTACAAGCTACTTCCCCCCAGCAGTTAACACTACGGGCATGTGTGGCTCAAGGGGCAGCAACAATGCTTTCTATTAAGCAGGCCTACGCCATATAGAAAGACTTAGGGAAACCCATATTTGAAGGAAGTTTTCCTTTGAGATAGCAAAATATTAAATACATGTATATGTCAACAGGAATTTCATAAATTTAAACTGGAATGTATTCGATTGTGTTGAATGGTTTAGGCTAGTCTGATTTTGTGATGTAGAGCGAGCGGCCTTCTTGATATTGGCTTCGCAACGATGTTGTTTCTAAACATTGAACAAACGTGGTGCACTACTGCACTCGGTTCAGTCGTCATTGCTGTATGTTAAGATTTCTCATGATTTTGATGCCCATATGTTGATTTCTTTACGAATTCGGGCCACATTTTTTTATAAGTATTCAATGAGGATCCCCTGGGTGCGCCAAATGTGCGGTTTCATTCCAACAGAAATTCACCAAGGCCGAGTTAACAGCGGAAGATCAGCCGCTGCCTGCTGCTGGTGATGTGGCTAGAATCACCCATCCTTTTTGCTAGACACGCCCCTACAGGCGGTGTTCTGATCTAGCTATGAATTGGAATGAGATATATGTTTGCGCCACAATCCGCTAGGTACGCATCAGGATATTTAGTGGTGAATCCAGCATCGTGATCACGCACCTGATCGAAGAGGAGGGATTTATGTCCCCCGTAATTCGTTTGCCTCACAGCTGTTTAAATTATAATGAACTTTAAGGTGCTAAATAATAATTTCCCCTGTCGTCCAGGGTCTGACTAACGCCACTGACACCTCACCAACTACTGGAGGTTTTTACCCCAACGCCCTTCAAAAATGAGTGTTGCTCCCCTCATAGTGGAGGTTGTGACGGTCATCTGCGCGGCCGCCACACTACTCTACAAATACGGGAACTGGAGGAAACAACATGTTATCGTGACTCTGTCAGTTTTGATAGCCTGGTCTTTCTCGTTCATTATCGTCATAATTTTGCCGCTCGACGTGTCGTCGGTGAGTATGAGTAGAGGTTTTAGACCCCTGTCGGTAGAAGTTTCCATTAGCTACGCCCAGCCACCGCGACCAGAAACGTCTGCTGAGGTTGCGGGATTCCATTTCTTCTGATTCGGCCAAAATGTATTGACCCATCATCTAGCTACGCTTGTTAATGATGAACATGAATGGATTCATGTAGTTGAGAGGTGTGATCATTTGCCACGCCCACATTCCGAGATCAGTAATAATTTCCTGCAGCTTCATGTGCGCCTTTGGGCGATACTTCTTCATTCTGTAATGTATCTTGAACCAGGGGGTTTGCCCTGTGTAGATCAGAATTGAAAATTGTTTCGGATAGCTCAATCTTCCGTGTACTGTGCATGTTAAACATCCGATAAAATAGTAAGTGTCATTTTCCTCATTTGCAGACCACTCATCGGCAATGCGTGAAGGATCACCAGGTGGTGACTACAACCACGTCTCTTCCGACGACCTTCACCACAACCTTGATTACGTCACCTACCACCTTTGCGTCGACTTTTCCGCCGCAGGACAACGCACTCCCCAATATTACCATTCTGCCCGGCAGCAATCTGAGCTCTGAGCATAGCGCTTCGCTAACATTCTTTTCTGGCGGAGAAGGTACAATTTTTAAATTGTTGGTGTAGATAATTCTAGTCGACACTTGACCTGAAGGAATGTCCTTCACATTAATTTATAATTCATTGTCACCTCTGGGATATTTGTTAAGGTGGTCCACCAGCGTGTTCGCCCAAACCATCCCCCTTGTTATTTGAGTTTATTATCTGATCCCATGCACACTGCACGCATAAATGTGTAAAACAATTATTTATTTTTAGTTGAGGAGACGTCACCATGTACGGAACCTTGGAGCCACATTCCAGATCACGTTCTTCCTATTTTGTGGAGAGTGGTCTACTGGACATCCCAGTGCCTGACGTGGTAGGTATTGCTAGTCCGTGACTTGTCCGCCGTCTTTCTTAAACCAAGTATTTTCTACTAATGCCCGGTGTTTCTCTTCGATTGCAGGATTATTCTGCCCATGATGCAGTCTTACAGCCAAGCCGGCGATTTCACTGTTCTGGGAAAGCTGCGCTCTGCCCTCATCGATAATGCCATCTACTATGGCAGTTACTTGGTTATCTTCGTGATCCTACTAATCTATATCACGTTTTCGCCCAACATTCACCTCGACGGGTACGCTAAAACCTAGCAAGGTTGCCGCACGTTCGAAATGATTCTGAAAAACTCAGTTTTGGGGAAGCGTCACGGGCATTAGTTAAAGTAGAATTTTTTTAATGACCTTACCTAATCGATCTCGATTGGAGGCTCCAAAAGAATTGTTTTTATAACATGCCGAATTTGTGATAAAGTACTTTAAAGTTACTTTTTTTGTTCTAAAATTTTTTTAAAATGTGTTTCATTGTTCAGTGAATTTAATTATTTTTTAATAAATACCGTTTCTAAGACCATTTTGAAGGGGTACATTCATATATTCGAAAGTTTTGTATCTACTTTGAACAGATTATTGATTTTTTTTTTTATGTTTTATAAACAATTATATAATTTCCGCCCGATTTCAACGTTTTCAATTTCAGACCCAAGTTAAAGGTCATCTGCGTTACAACAAGTAATACGTGGGGTAGGTGCCCAGAAATCGATCCCAGATTCCTTCAAAATACTCACTCCCTCCTTTTTCTCCCAAACGCGTGACTAGTATTTTGTGATACTCGTTCACAGGTCTCTTTCTCTTGGTGCTGCTGCTCGGTTATGGCCTGGTAGAGGTGCCGCGGTCCTGTTGGAACAGCGCCAAACGCGGTTTTCTGTTGAACTACTGTTACTTTAAAGCCGCCAAACTCAATGTGGAACGGTCAGAGGCCGACGACTCGGTTGAGGATCTCTTGGAGGTACCACTAGTGTAAATCTCGTGAACGTTTATGCGGTCTTGGTTTATAACTACTAAAGCATGAGCGAGACACTATAATTATTTTTATTAACGTTATGTTTGGTCGCTCACAGGATATCCAGAGGATCTCTGCATCCGTTCGGCCAACACACACACTGCGAAAGAACGTTGACACCATAATATCTAAGGTAAAATATATATCCTGCTGGAACCATAACCATAAAATCACAAATTTGATTTGTTTAAAATGAATTCTAGTCCCTATTTACTGCAGCAGCTAAATTATTTTATAAATCTCTGCTCTTATTTCTTCAGGTGCCAGAATCTCTTGTCGGGTTTTTGAATAGCAAGCATCATAATCATAATGAAGGTGACAATCCCTTTGAATGCCCCTCTGAGCGGTCTTTGGTTCGATTACATAAACAGGTATTTTCATAATGTTGTCATTTCTATTGAAAAAGGAATAACGTTTTTGGTGCTGTTTTTTTTTGTGGAATATTGCGATTCTTGTAAATCGTTTTTTAAATTTGTTTTTCGCTGCTCAAATTCACAGTTCATCAGAGCTCTTCGCATACAGAACCGATCACGAACTCAGTGGGACATGCTGATCGACAATGGAATTCGATTGGTCAGTGAATTTTCTGTTTACTCCAATTTTTACTTTACCATGGTTGCCATGCATGAATATCCTGGTCAATCGTCAATTTTGTATGGTTTAAAAATTAATTTAATTCTGTTTACTCCATTATGCCGTGCAGGAGGATCTGGCACGAAATGAGGTTAGCTCCGAGCACTACTTCAAACCCAGTTTCCAAACTTCCACTCCTGCTTGGTGGCGAGTTTGGTACACACCGACTATGGGTAAGCAAGATGGAGGCGTAAATATGCCATGAAGTTTTTTTATAGTGAACAAAATAATTTATTATTTTCTAGCCTTCTGGTTCATTTTACCTGTTCAATATGAACTATTATTCTCAACTGGTGCATTGTTTATTTTGAATTTTGCTCTGGCAGAGTGGTACTGGAAATGTGTGATTCGTGTTTGGATTCTTCGCATCCTGGCGGTGGTTTTTACCGTCTTCTCCGTGTTCGTGGTCTGGTCGGAGGTGACCTTCTTCAATAAATCGCCCGTCCTCTCGCTATTCGCAATCTTTGTGGACTTGGCGAAACGGAACTACGACTACTTCTATATCGAGGTAAAAACTTGCTGAAATAGTTCGGTACGTTCAGTCACCACGTGCGTTGTGGTCGCTGAGGATGTGACCTTTAATGATTGTAGTCTTGTATTTTGTGGTTTAATACCTTTTCGCGATACTAAATTGGACAAAATATTACGAGGATTTTTGTACAAATTTACTGCATTGCGATACGAACGAAAATCAAGAATTGAAAGTTTAAAAATTATTAATTGTATTTATTCTTTCAGTTGGCTTCCTGTTGCACCATCGCGTATCTGTGCGTGTGCGCCTACTATACTGTTTTCAAAATCCGTGTTCTCAATTTTTATTATTTGGCCCCGCACCATCAGACTGACGAGTACAGTCTCATATTTAGCGGAATGTGAGTAAAATGGAGGTTTCTTCATTTCTATAACCAAACGCTTTTAGTTGTTTTGAAATAATTCATTAAATGCTTCTTTTCAAATCCAGCTTTCCTTGTTTCGATTCAGGTTACTCTGCAGATTGACCCCGCCTCTTTGCCTCAATTTTCTTGGGCTCGTGCATTTGGATAGCCACATCACCAGTGACCACAACATTGTGGAGACATCCTACACTAACGTATGTATTATTTCTTATTTTTAGATGGCAAAAATCCAATTTGCTAAATTCACTTTCTTTAAACAAAATTACAAATTTACAAACAATTTTTTTTGAACAAATAAGTTTCTTATTTTGTTTGTAGGCACAGTCATACTTTTTCAATTTAAATAGAATATTGGTACAATTGAGGACAAATTATTCGTATGTCGTAATTATTGTCGTTGGTTAAATGTTCTTCAATCTTTTTTTCAGCGTCAAAAAGAATGAACAAATACAAACATGAGTGTGACGAAAATTATAGTTAAATTGACGCGAAGGTCACGGCCCTCACATGGATTAGACCATTTTTGAGGGTCCTACTAATTGTGTAGCAGAAAACTTGTTTGACAACTAGTGGAGCGATTATTACAGCGAAAGTTTAAACAACAAAATTAACGAATATACACCGCTCAAAAACTCATAGATCGGCATAGTATTCCTCAGAATATATGCATCTCTTTTTTTCTTTTATCAGATCATGGGACACATGGACGTGATCTCGTTCATTTCGGACGGGTTCAATATATATTTTCCTATCGGCATTCTCATCCTCTGCTGCGCCAATTATTTTCGACTGGGAAGTAGACTTCTCACCCTAATTGGTTTCCAGCAATTTATTGGCGACGACGAGGTTAGATTCCCACAAATTCATTGATCAATCTTTCAGCGACGGCAACGTATCGTTAATTTTATGTTGTTGGTTTTCGTGCTTCATTCAATTCGAGTCAACTTCTTGAAAATTGAATATTTTTCAGATGACCACCGATTTGGTTGAAGAGGGCCGCGAACTCATCAAGCGCGGTAAGATGATGTTTTGGGAGCGATACATTATTTTTGATGAGACTTTTGGGAGTAAATTTTACTTTTTAAAACGCGAACATGTACAAAAATGATTTTTAAAAAAATTCCAGAGAAACGAAAACGCCAGCGATCGGAGGACGGCGAGTTGAAACGGCGTCAATATCAGGATAAGCTTTCGGGTAACGCTTTGTACCGGACCACGCGACAGAGGCAAAGGGAAGCGGAAGAAAAGAGTAGGTTTCCTGTTATAGAATTTGATTTAGCAATAGAGAGGAATTAAAATTGGCAGTTTTGTTTATGTTACGTTTTTTGTGTGACAATTATTTTAGAATTTGGCTAGAATTTTTCGGATTGACTGCATTTTTCTTCGATACACGCTTTCGTAGATAAAAATCCTCTGAGCTTTTAAGAGTCAACTGTAGTTTCCTTTTCGTTACTTTTTATCATTTGTTGGATTTTTTTTTGAATATCTGATTTGAATTATTTGAGAAAATTTCGCCCTAATTTTTTACACAGGTGGAACAATTTTGTTCTGAAGTGTTTTTGGTTCATGGATTTTTCCAATCTTCTGAGGACGCTCTTCGGTATCACATATTTAAATGACACTGTGTCTTTTATTCCATTGTTTGTCCTATCTGGTTTCCGTTACCGTTGATTATTATTTAAAAAGAAAATGTCTAATCTGAAATTGTTCTTGTGTTATTTGCCGATTATTTGTTAATCAAGACTCTTGTTTCTATTTGTAAGGTCTCGGTTTCCAGCGCGAGGACTCGGCGGAGAGCGCTCGCGCGGAGCTACTTCGTGACGTGGAGCCAATCGACTACACGGGAGAGGGTGCGTCGCAAGTGGACGTCTTCAGCAACCGCCTATCCGGCCATCCGGCCAACCCGCAGCAATTCGACACCGCCAACCGGCTGTACCAGGCGGACGGCGAACTCACCTCCTGGCCTCCCTACTCCACCAGGGGGCGAAACTACTCACAGCCACCTAGGGGAATATTCGACGATATATAAAGATCTGCTACGTTTATGCATTCCATTTTTCTTCTTTAAAAAATTGCACTCTTTCTCGTTGCCGCATTCCATATATTTTACGTTCAACTAAATAATTTCGACGGGTCAACGATGTAGTTAAATTAACAATTATCGTCGCAGGCATTCCAGGTATTTTCTAGTCGGACTATGGTGTTTGTCCATTACCTACTTGGGTGTAGTTGTTTTTAGTGTATATATTAGTCTGTTTTTTAACAATGGTAGCTGCAATTGTTTTGATGTAGTTTATTAATGATTCGCAATATGGAGAACTTGATATTATTTATTGTGTATTTATTATTTACTTACTGACTGGAATGTTTCGTAATTACAAATTCATATCAAGCCAATTTTATTTAAAGTTTTACTGTCAATTTTTGAGCAGAATGCATTTGCTGCAATAATTTCATGACAATGTGTGCATTTTGGAAATATTTTGGATTGCGTTGGAATCACGCAAACAATCACATTTATCGAACTGAAATAATGAGGAACTTAAGATTTTTTTGTGTTTTTTGAAAGATCGGCTTGTCGTATTTGCCTTTTTTAATTCAAGAAAATCAAAGTTAATATCATTTGTGTCCAAGTAGGTTTGCTTCCTAGGGTGTTGTTTTATTTATATATAATGTGTACAAATAAAATGGAGTTTTTTAAATTTACAATTACAATTGGGAAACGTTAATCGAATCGAATGAAATTTAGCACACTTATTTGGCAATAATTTGAATTGCCATCGTGCACCATCATCGCACGTCATCGTTTTGCTTTGCGATTCTAAAAATGGAGTTCAGTGACGAGGATCGCACTGCGATGTTTTTTTACGTAAAGACATGCACGTCCTTGTCACTGAACGTCATTTTTTAGAATCGCAAAGCAAAACGATGACGTTAACGATTAACGTTTTCCAATTTGAATTATAAATTTTAAAATGGACTCCCATTTTTTTTAGTACACACTGTACTACCCAATGAATGATTTAAAACAAATGTTAGGCAACAGTTAACGTGCACTAATTAATCTATTGTGAAATATCTGAATTTCCACTTGTGAATAGATGTTAATAACGTTCTTTTCCTAGAAAACCTTTTTTTATTCTGTTGGCTCTTGTCAAACATGTAGCGAATTGCGCTTGTTCTTCGCCTGTACATTGTTTTGTACCTACTTATCGAAGTATTTACAAATGAACTCACATATACAATATATTTAATCGACGTGTATCGGTTTGACCTGTGTAACGAAACACCATGCGTATCGATTAGCAGAGTATTAATCGTCATTGTCTGTGCGCTTGTTATATAATACTTTTTGGTAACTGCAAGTTCGTGATATTTGAGTACAAGTTTTAGTGCAAAAATGTTTGTGGGTAACAATCTAATTTATTCTTAGCGGCGTCGATAGATGTTTCAACGATGTAGATACAGTGTGCAGCTAGCACATTGTTTATTCCGTTTGTTTCAATTTTCGTAAAAGCAATCAAACCAGGCTTATGGGATGGGAGCCTCAAAATCAAAGGCATGTTTTGCTATTTCATGCCACATTGGTATTTTTTTAGCTAAACTATCTGAATGCGGATTTCAGTAGTTCAAACATTTTTTCTTAATATTCTGCTATTGCAATGCCGTCAAAAATGTCAACTTTATTGTGTTTTTGTTTCGATTCTGCTTTATTAACAATCTCATTTTTATCGATATCTCGTACTGTTATAAGTATCTTCATTTTGAAATATTTCAATTATAAAATTTCCTACTGCCTGAAACAATGAAATAACATTTTTTAAATTCAGTATTTTAAAATTTCGATCTGGAATTTTAGATTTTTATTTTTAAAAAGTACTTGCTGCGGGAACTCGACATTTGTTTAGCGGTTTACTCTGTGTCAAAATATATTTGGCCTTATATTTGGACATGTCTTTATACATGTATATGAATGTCATGTAAATTAGAAACCTGCAAAAGTTTCACTTTTCACCATCAGTGTTTTAAAAATGAAAAATAAATGTATATATGACAATTAACGTCGCCCTCGGGATAGACGAATAAACAAAATTGACTATATTGATTATTTATTACTGATGAAATCCAGAGGTGGATAATCCAAACTGTGTAGTAGTTTCTTCAAAGCTTGTCCGAAGATGGCAGAAAAACACCAAAATTGATAAGCTTAGTGATGCGAGACTCAAGCTAAATAGCTATCAATGAAGAGACGGGATTGCATTGATAAAAGCGCGACTTTTTATTATCTGGATGGAGCCAGCTATACAAAATGAGTACTCCACGGAATAACAGCAACCAAACTCGACGAGAGCTAGAGTGTGAGATTTCTTTTCAAATTGCATTTTTTTAAATTCACTATAGCGCATATCACAACAGGAGTTTCTGTACGCCTCTTGGTGCTTTACACTATGCATTCAAAAGAAACAAGTTTAATAAGCCTAATTCAATTATCACCTGAAGTTTTGTGATTTGGATTAATTGAATTTGGGCGGGACGGAGGGTCAGGCCACCTTCGACCTCCAAGCACTTTTGGCCGGGTTCTATATGTAATGTAGCTATGTGATTGGTGGATAAGTCACGCCTCCTATCGCCTTTACAATGTCGATGGTAATCAAAACTGGGAAGCGTTTAAAATCTCTGTTATATGGTTGCCAGATTCAACAAATAATTCAAAACTATTCAAGCTGGAATGTATAACGCACCCCAATTTCGATTGTTTTCGATTTACAAGGCAAAAACTGCATAGCGAAGGTGTACGTGACAAACGCCATGTATTACTGCGCCAATTTATTTACTAAAAAAAACAGATAAGCGGCCCGTGTGATCAAAAACAAACAAAACAATGACTTTTTTCTTTCAGCTATCCAACAGAGACAGAAACACATTTGATTCTGATTTCATTTACTTAGTTTTGTTCCCACTATAATAAACAAGGTGAGGTATTAAGTAAAAGGTGGAACTTATTTTTTAATTGCGCGCAGTAGTGTTTTGGTAGCGGATCACCTTGGCTGTAAAAATAATCGGGTTTGCTTTAAAAATGGCGTTGCCGTCTCGCTTGTTTTCGCCGTCGTCTTTCGCCTGTTTAACGACACCAATTTGCGCGAAATAAGAAAATCTTCGCAAATTTGTTTCGGCTGAAGTGTTGTAAATCATTTCCACTGACATTTATTGGGTAAGAATCGTATTCGTTTCTGCATTCTCGTATTGCCGTTGTGTGTTAGGCCTAGCTTAAGCTGTCGTGTAAGAGGGGGCTGCAGCTTTAATCACCAGGTTCCGATTTATTTTAGACAAATTTCTTCTGTAATTACCTACGGTAACATGAAGGTTGGCCAATAGGTGGTGCCACTGTATGTGGTTGCTTTTTATTGGTGGGTGACTGTAGTAAAGGTGATTAAAGTATTCCGAATGTGGGTTACTTAAGCCGCTATAACAATCTGCGTGTGTGCGTGTGCTTATTGCAGTTTACGCACACGAAAGTGTGTGTATACTGACCATCTGTGCAGGTTCAAATGGAAGACTAATTATTGATATTCTGCGGTGAAAAAGTAAGGAATAGAAGGATTGGGATCTTGGTCTATTGTCAATATGATTGTTACCATTCTGTTTTATGTGTTACGTGCAATGCCAGGCGTGTCCTTGTTGAAGGAAAAGGGGTTATCAATTTCACCTTTCCCCTCCCCTCCCCCATCCTTCCTATACTAGCCTAGATACAATTTCCGCCATGTTCCACAGCGAATTTAGCGAAGTGTCGATTTGGTTAATTGCATGAAATGTAGATCATAAGATGCGGGCATGATCTTTGGCCATTATTTTTTTCTGATTGGGTATCCATTTATCGGCGAAGACTGCAATTTAGCCCTAAACGATAGGCCTACGACTCTGACTTCATAATTTTACAATGTGATATTGGGCGCCCTAAACCCTTGGCCCCTGATTCAATGCTTAAGTAGTTTGGCCCATAGGTCTATTTCCGGTGTACGAGTTCGTTCATTCATGTACTCTTTGAGTTTGGTTTGGCTTTTAGATCCGTTGCTTAGCCCATACCGCGAGGCCTAACACTTATAACGGTATGCCAGTCTAGCGTAGCTTGGCAAGGGAATTTCTGGTTGGTTGTTGCCGATGTTTAGGCAAGAACCAGATTTACGAGTTTCATTTGGGGTTTTGTTCAATTGTGTGAGGGCTGAGCTACCGAAGGAATAGTCCACCAAATTAATTTTCAGGACTTGTTCTGATAAATAAATTTTATAAAACTACTCTACTCTTCAACTCAGTTCTGATGCATAAACCTGTGAAACGTGATAATGGTGCCGTGTTTTGACAATTGCTTAATCCATCTGCCTATTTAGCTAACCAACAAGATGTCGTCGGGAGTGGGTTGCACCCAAGTTCCCCGCATCATGGTATTTCGACCCACCATGGAGGAGTTCGCTAACTTCCCTGAATACATCAAAACCATGGAGAAGCAAGGGGCCCACAAAGCAGGACTCGCCAAAGTAAGTTGCGCTAAGAAATTTCGTTAATGTCGTTCGTTATGTATTTTGTGTATAATTAATGTTTCGGTGTGATGCCTATATTTTTATTCACCTTTAGGTTATTCCACCTAAGGAGTGGATTCCCCGTAAGAACGGCTATGACGACATCAATAGAGTAGTCATCTCGGCCCCCATTTCACAGATGGTGACCGGCCGCGGTGGTCTCTTCCAACAGTTCAACATCCAGAAGCGCTCCATGAGCGTAGGCGAGTTCGAGAAGTTGGCCAAGAGTGACAAGTAAGTTTGGTTTAGTTCAACCACTGGAATCTTTGACTGGAGAAAATGAAATGTTGTTACTTATCGTTACTTTCAAAACGTCCTTAAGAGGGACCTTTAAATAGAATCGTGTAAACACTAAAATGATTAAGTGATCAACGCCGGGAATTTTTAAGTTTAGGTTGGTAAGAAAGGTACGACTCGTCGTAGCCCAGTTGGTTTAGCGACTGACTGTGGTTTTGGCGGTCCCGGGTTCAATTCCCGGCGCGGGCTCTCGAAAATTTCGATTTCGGGGTACTGGTCGTTCCCCCTTGCACAGTGCCTAAGCACCATGAGGGGGACGTGACGCCTGTAGTGGGGTTGACTACAGTTGATTGGAAGTGAGAAAGTGATCGGAAACTGACAATTTTTTTTACATTTTTCTGTAGATACAATACGCCAACCCACTTCGACTACGATGATCTAGAGCGCAAGTACTGGAAGAACGTCAGCTACAATCCTCCCATCTACGGGGCCGACGTTAGTGGCTCTCTCTACGACGCTGGCGTTGAGGTGAGACCACTATCAATCTGTCTAAAACTCTTTAGACATTGTGTTTCGAACTTTCATAGACAGTAACAAACAAGTTTTTAGTGTTAGATGATTTTTCTATTTTCTAGTGATACTTATGGTTATTTTAGAAATCTGGCTATTTTCAGAGTGAATAAATATTACATGTCTCGTTTCTCGTCTGGCAGCATTGGAACATCAACCACCTGAACACAATCCTTGACTGTGTATCCGGAGACTATGGCATCAAAATAGAGGGAGTTAACACCGCTTACCTCTACTTTGGTATGTGGAAGACTTCGTTCGCCTGGCACACAGAGGACATGGACCTATACAGCATAAATTATCTGCACTTTGGCGCGCCCAAATCCTGGTACGCCATCCCGCCCGAGCATGGACGCCGGCTGGAGCGAATGGCCAACGGTGAGTCTGACCTGCAAAATCGATGCACGATCGAAATTTGGAAGTTTGTGATTCGTTTATTGGGGTCATCGTTGGTGTTAATTTCTATTCGTTATTTCTATTCTAGGGTTTTTTGCCGACAGCCACTCTGAGTGTTCGGCGTTCCTTCGTCATAAGATGACTATAATTTCACCGCATATTTTGAAGAAATTTTCCATACCCTACAATAAGGTGAGATACTTGATCTCAGCTATCTGTGATTATTGTAACGTCAGCGATTATATTTGTTAGCTATAAAGGGTCACCCCTTTTTCCAAATAATCATTAATTGAGCTCTAAAAATTTTGAGCATTAAATTGGTGAAATAGTTAAAATAGTATACTACTTTGACGAACTCGGGCGACATCATTCAACGGACATAATCTCTTTTTTTTTTCAGATTACGCAAGAACCCGGGGAATTCATGATCACATTTCCCTATGGATACCACGCCGGCTATAATCACGGTTACAACTGCGCAGAATCCACCAACTTTGCCACCGAGCGATGGGTGGAGTATGGCAAACGAGCGTCGCAGGTCTGTTCACATTGTGCCTTCGTTCTAAATCATTTCGACCACGCTTATTGTATTTGGAATTTCTATTATCAATACTATTTCAGTGGTATTTGAAGATATTTGAAAATAATATCCTGTATATCTTTGTAGTGCACTTGTCGCAAAGACTGCGTGAAGATAAGCATGGAGACGTTTGTCAAGCGCTTCCAGCCAGATCGGTACGAGCTGTGGAAAATCGGCAAGGACATTGGTCCACATCCGGAGGACCCGTCGCGATGCACGGCGGCCAATCCGCCTACCAGAGCTGAACTGGTCATGAATAACCGCAGGTTAGCAATTTTATCAACTGTAGTCAACCGTACTAAACGCGTTCTGTTCCCCTCATGGTGCCCCCTTATGGTAATTGGGTAATGATCGCCCTAAAGATGTCATACCCTTAGTATATATCTGTCTGCATACAGAAATTACGGCATTTATTTTTGAGTCATTTACGCGATTAAAAGTAGTTATGTTTCATTACTGGGAGCAATGCTCATAGTCCTTGGTCTATGGAAAAGCAGAAATTGCTACAAAAAGTCTAACTCTTTAGCTTTCATTTTCTTTTTACCATCGTGTTCCAAAGTGTTACGAAGTGCTGGTTTTCATTTTTCCAGCACAGAGAAGAAGCGCCGCTTGGTGGATCCGGTGACTACCACCATGTCGAAACGCCACCCGATTTCTGAGGTGGACGATGACGACGACGCCTGCTGCAGCAGCAGCAGCAGCTTTAATACTGAGGGCGAGCACTTGCTGAGTAAGGAGGTGGTGGTCAAGCTGGAGCCCATAGAGTTGTCCCACTTGAAGATGGAGGAGGGTCAGTGGTCACAGCAGCAGCCCGCCACTCCGACGGGCCACCAGCAGCAGCGTGATGCTCAGATGAAGCGTCAAATGAAGTCTACGTCGTCGCGATCAAAGAAGGTGCGATCCCTTGAAGAGACTGCTGCCGCCAAACGGCAGCGTCAACTCGAGGCGGAGGCGGCCAGCCGTCAGATTAGCGAGCTGAACATGATTGCGGCGGGCCAAGGTGACTCAAAGTGCGCTGTGCCGTCACTCTTGGTCGTTAAGACTGAGCAGACCGATCCGACCTCGTTGCCCGACATAGTGCAGAAACTAGCCGAGCGGCTCAAGTCTTCACCGCCGTCGCGGCTGCTGCCGCCGCCCATGTCGTCCGCCAAGTCTGGGTCTGCCAATGAAGGAAATAGATATCATCCGCATAACCAAAAGAGCTGGATAGCTAAATCGCCAACCAGCCTGGGTCAGGGTGCAGCCTCTACTGCGCCAGTCATGTTGCTCACCGCCACCAAGGGATCGCCGGCTGGTCTGGCCAACAAGCCCGGATCGGCCGGTTCCGCTGGCTTCTCGTCACATGTCGTGCCTTCTGCTAACGGCGCGTCGCCAAGCCGGCTACGATTGCCGGGACATGAAGACGGGGACATAAAAGCCAAATTTGGCATTCCAATGACTGACAACGGTGCGGCCACGGTAAGAATTCGGTTGTGATTTACTGAGCTGGTGTGCTGTTTTATCTATGTACTGCACTGCCCTTTTTATTCAATGCGTGTCCAAACCTCTCACACCTGATTCAATGAAACAAATTTTAAAATAGTGGCACGGTTCAGTCTGCATTTGGTTTTAGCCTGCCTTAAAATTATGAAACAAAATTGTATCGGCATTTTGGCTCCCATGACATTAATAAAATCACAGTGGCTTGTATTTTCTCCTGTTATTTTGCTGAGTAGATTTGAAAATTATCATTAGCCTCGTTTGGTTCTTTCTGTCTGCTTAGTTTTTTTTTCCTTGCTTAGAACTGGAGAACTAGTAACAATTATTTTTTATTGCTAATAGTCGAGTTATGACTGTTAAACTATAGGTAAATATAGATTTTATACATTATTTAGATTTGGGTCAAGTTCCCCAAGTAAACATCCTGTTTGTATTTGCTGTAAATCTATTAATGGTCCTGGATCACTAATATACAAATAGGTCGTTCATTGATTAGTCCTAGCTCGTTATTTTTCAGTTAGTGTCTTAGTCACAGATGTCGATTTTAATAGTTCAGTTGCTGATCTACTGGTCTGGTGGTCGTAGGTTGGCGGCAAGGAATGGGTGCGAGAAGCCCAGCCCCCCACTCTGCGCGAACACACTTTCGCTGCGCACAAGTCGAGGCACCCTGACCTGCTGCCTCCCGATCTCGGTCCTCCACAGCTGCCACCACATAGGGTGATAAAGAGTGAGCTGGCCTCGGCTACAGTCACTACAGATTCCTCGCTGCCGCCCGTGCTCGAGAGTCAGCCCCCGCAGCTGATGTCCAACGTCGGCAGTCGGCCGCCGAATTTGGGTGGTGCCAGCGCCGTCTGGCTTCACGCCATCAATGCCATTGGCGGATCCACCAGTGGTGGTGGTGGTGCCAGCGGCGAGGGTGGGCTCGAACACTGTTACAGTTCGTCCAGGTCTACCACCTCTCCCAACTATCCACCGCCTCCCCAGTTGTCTCCCCAGATTCCGGTCGGCCTTGCAGAGACTACTTCCACCCGCGATCGGGCTCTGTCGCAGTTTGTGTCTAGCCCGGCTCTGCCTAGGGTGGGGTCCAACGGTGACGGCAGCGACAGTAACTGCTCCATGAAGGATCGATTTAGCCAGAAAGTGAGTTGGAACAGTGGCCAGATTCGCAATTCCCTTGCAAACAGTAGAAGTGCCAACTGTCGCATTAGTTAAAAGTTTTTATATTTGATAATTGTCTTTTACCTTTGCTGTTATCTAGGAGACCCAAGTCAAGAAGACCGCTATTCGGAGACACCCCATCTCACAGCCCTTGGAAAGTGATGGCGATGACGGTAATTTTGCTTTGAACGATATATGGGGTTAAAATAATTTGTAAAGCTGAAGATTGAGAGTCCACAATTGTCCCGACGTTGTTTTTCAAGGAGTAAACGTTTAATTGTTTATTTATCCCTCTTCGTGCGCCCATTAGATGATTGTTCGTGCTCGTCGGCCGAAGATAGTCAGGCTGCGTGGATGAAGCCGCTGGCGGACCTGTGGCAGTGCAAGAACACAAACTTCGACGCAGAGATGTCGTACAACGAGTTGTGTGGGTCGCGTGCGCCGCATTGCTCAGTGTGTCTGCTATTCAAAGAACATTGGGTATGCTATTTTGGATAAACTTGGGCACTTTAATTTTTCTAAGATCTTATTCTGATTTTTAATTTCGGATTGATACTAGAAAAGTGGTTTCATTTACTTCCACACTTCGAAAGTTATTTCATCTGTTCGTTAGACAAGTGCAAAATGTATTTTTTTTTTAATTCCGTGCAACGAGAAGCAATATGTGCATAAATTGTACAGTTTTTATATCTAAACTATTAGACAGTGCGGCTTCAGTCTTGCATGAAATTTTCATATTTTTCTTTTATTTAGAAAAGACATAGGTTTTGTTTTGATCTAATTAAGAGTTGAAATTATGAAAATTTGGAATAAATTACGTGGCGAGATTATGAATTTGGGATGAGCCTAATCAGCAAACTGATTGTTGGCAAAACATTTTTTTATAACTCGCGCACGTCAATGTGATTTACTCCTAGCGTTGCCATCCTTTGGTATTTGTTTATAGTCTTGAAATTTGTTTTTATTGAACATTTTATAAAGAAACCAGATGGCACGGAGAGGCCAGAATCTGACGTCGTAATTCCGCCTACATCCAAGGTCCTGATGGCCGAGCTGACCTTCTCGGGCATGGACGGTAGCACGCCTATAAATGTCAACCAGGTGTATGCCATCCCGATTGGTGCTGACGGCACCAGCCCTCTCCTCGTGTGCCAGGACTGCAAAGTGTGCGTTCACGCCAGCTGCTATGGGGTGGTGAGCCTGCCTGACGATGATCAGATGTGGCGGTGCGATCGCTGTATCCGTCAGACGATCGAAGCGGTGAGTACGGGCGTTATTTTGTCTTCTTTTTTGGTTGTCTGTTGTGATAGAAGCTACTGCCCTTTTGCAATTTAACTTATCAGCGCCTGTGTCTTCCTAGGAGTGCGGAATGTGCAGTTTGCGTGGCGGAGCACTGAAGCCCACTTCGGATGGCCAGTGGGCGCACATTGTCTGCGCTATTGCTGTTCCTGACGTGTACTTTGGCAATTGCAATTTGAGGGAGCCCATCGTGACTTCATGCATAACGCAGGATCGAAGAAAATTAGTTAGTATTTATAAATGATTCGGGAAATGGATTTTTATCTTAAGGAAAATTCGTTCACATGTTCACAAAAAACTAAGTTATTTTTTAATGTATTTTTTTTATAATACAAAAGATAACTAGTTAAATTGATGTTTCTAGGAAATTGAGATGCGATTTTATTTAAGCATAATTTACGCTATAGAAGATTTCACTTTTGCTCCATCGAAATGCCATTTTATTTTCCCAATCACGTGAGTTAAATATCTCCAGCGTGGTCATTAAAAATCTTTCCTTTCATGTCCTCGTGAAACCATAACCAAATAACAATTACATGTGGAGGAAGAAGTGAAATGCTCCAAATGTAAATGGGAGTTGATGATTGTCTATGCTTACGTTTATGAGTTCTTGTTTCGCCAACTTTCAGAGGTGCGTGTTCTGCCATACACTGATGCGGCGCTGCGGCCGTTTCTCCGGGGCCTGCATCCAGTGTTCGGTCGGCAAGTGCAAGACCGCGTTCCACGTGACGTGCGCCCACGCCGCCGGACGTCAGTTCAAGAACGGCGACTGGCCCGAGGTCATTTACGCCGCCTGTCACAAGCACCGGGAATCCAACGGCGAACAATCGGTGAGTTATCGCTCCTACCTTTTTCATACCGTGTACTTTCGAGAATGAGCAGGCAAGTTATTTATGCTGTTGGATCACTATTTTCGTGATTCTTTTTTTATTTGGTTAGGTAGCACCAAACCTCTTTAAACAATTGTGCCCCGCGATAAATTCGTTAGCCTGACAAATAAGCCTTCTAGATTGAAGAACTACAGCCAAAATGTGTTTTCAATAACTACTTGCTGCTCTTAATTTAAATTTGAGGCGCCTGTGTTTCATAAGCGTCAAGCCAAATATTTATTCAAGATGATGTATAGTTCCACACAAGGACTAGTTACAAAGACTGGTTGACGATTAGTTAATCACTAATAACTCCTATTAGATCCCTGGGTACTGATGAAAATTTGCCCCTCTCATAGTGCCTAAGCACCGAGAGGGGTACAGAAACTCCTATTATGTAGTGTAATGTGTTTTTAAAAAAAAGTATTTACTGAAGGTAGTGTTATCTGTATCTGTTGTCGGTTGGGAATGAAAAATGTGATTAGTTCTGTATTTCATGCGCAAGCATTTTTTCATTCCTTTTCATTCCAGTCGAATAACCAAAGCTGGTGTAGTGTTAAAGTTGGCGATGAAGTGGTGGCCAAGAATAATCGAACCAATCGGTTTTACAAGTGCACAATAGTAGAGATGATCGAGAAGGTTACTTACAATCTTTTCTTCGAAGACGGCTCCACGTGTACGGGATTGTCGCCTAGCGATATCAAGGTATGGTAAATTCTAACTGAAGTCCCCGATTGTGATTTGTTTAGTTCAATCTGGTTCTGTGAAATAAGTAAATGGATAATTTCTAGCATGTTTTGTGAAGTTACGCCGCGAGTGTGATAACCCAAAGCACAAATTCCTTTGTCGAATCTTAGTCCCAGGATTGCGTGAATAATGGTCCGCCGGAAATGGACGAGCACGTTGTAGTAAAGTGGGCGGACGACGGCAAATTGTACGATGCCGTTTATCGTGGTCAAACTGCGACTACGACCTATCAGGTGAGACTCACAAAGAATAATTTTTTAACACTCACACTTCAGTTTAATTGTGCTTGGAGCATATATCTCAAGTTTATTTTCCCCCCGCAGGTTGTGTTTGAAGACAATTCCAAGCAGTTCGTTATGCGAAATGATTTCTATACGAAAGGAGATAAAATACCGGCCAAAGTAAAGAGCCGAATGGTAAGTAGACAAGTAGGAATGAATGTAAGGAATAACGTGCTCTATTTGTGCAGCTGAAGAAGGATGCCTAAACTGTTGGTTCTTTCTGTTTCTGCTTTTTATTAAGCGAATTTGTTTTAAATTGAAGATAAGGAAACATAGATTTATATTTCTTATGTACTTGATTCCCTTGCCAACAGTCGACAGCCACTGAGATGAAGCACACGGATGTTTTCTACAAGACGCAGGCACTTGCCGGAAAACGAAAACGCGTGGTAAATAAGAAATTTACCCGTGACGATGAGATCGCAGATTTCAGTGTTTAACTGAGTTGCTTGGACCCTGTTTGACTATCTTCAAAATGTAGCTCTTTAGTATTTTTGTACTCCAAATCGGTGCACTCGAACCACCGTGTTGTGGTTGCATTTTTTGTATAAAACATTAAGAAAAAATAAGATGAGTGTTTCAGTGTGTATGTATATGTACATAAAGCTAAAAAAATTATCTAGAAGTCTTACTTGAAAAAAACACTACCTTATGGTTTTTGTAATTTATGGTCGATTCTGGCAGTTCACTTTCCAATTATCTTTAAGTTATTGTTTTTCGATGTCCACCTCTTCTCCCTCAATCTTCCTGTGCATCACATGTGTGTGTACCCTTTGCTTGTAACATTCTGCCTCAAGACTCTGCTTAGGCGTGTTTGCCCATAATTTCTCCCTCAATCATGTCGCCACGTTTATCTCGGCATTGAACCAACTTCAAATACAATATCAGTTTACGAATCATGGGTTAATTGACGTAGTATATGTACTGTTTGATCAACCAGAAATTTTGATAGTCTCCAGATTTCAATTAGTCACGCAGCAATTTGTATTCAACAAGACTCATCGATTCTTTAAAATCATAGATTGTGGCAATTAGCTTGGGGAATGACCAACGTTTGATAATCATCATCGCGTTAAATATTTCTAGATTATTCATCTATCATTCTGTATTTTTTTTTACATTAATTCGTTCAGTTATTTTCGTTTTTTGATTCATACTGTTGTGTAACAAAATAATGAATGCAAGCGTTTATATTGACGAGATCTCACGAATCTAAGAACAAGGACATATATCCTAGATATCTGGTTTTATTTGACTAGCTCAAAACATGTACTCTAATGTTTTAACATTTGAGAAACATAGCTGCTTGACCGATTTTTCAACTGGAAATACATGACTTTGTTCTTGAGTTTATTTAGTGTGTATTACTAGTTATATTTGCAGAACGCGAATTTGTACTTTACCATTATGCGACAACTATTTGACCGATACATAAGATTGTACTGTATAAACTATTTTTTTTCTGAGTCCCAAATAAAGTAAAATTTCATTTAAATTAAACTAATGTAGTTTCTTCTTTTGAAAGTGTTAAAAGTATGGCGCCTTTTCCATAATTGAGAAACTAGCTGTTAGTAGAAATTTCAAGGCGTCTAATTAGTTACGAGAACAGTTCCCTCCAAGATGGTTGTGAGTTTTGAAAATGTGTGTATTTCTATAAAATGCCGTGTTGGTGGCACATGAAAATTACGTAAGCGCCGTATAATTCGACAGAAAATTTCATAGGAATTTCATTTCTTGAAGGCAGAAAAAATTCTTGTTTCATAATTTTAATAATAGGAGATAAGGGGGAAAAATACAATTTAAATTTTATGAATAACAAGATGAAAAATCATATGATGGAAAAGGATAATCATGCCCTTATTTTTCTGGGTTCTTTGAAGAGGTTAACTAACAAACAGGTAAAATGATATTTGAGGTAGAAGCCGATGGAGGAACTGATGAATAGAGAAGACACGATTTTTGGGCAGACAGTCTTTATAACCGTGATTATTTTGTGTTGCATGTGTAGATGTGGTTGACATACTAAAAATCCATGGTAGTTGACTGCATGCACCTTTCCGAAAATAATTGACCAAGCTAGCTTTCGGATACGCCCATCCTCGGGGGCCGATTCGGCACAGTGTGTTTCAAACACATCTACATACTGTATGTTATTGTTCCAGGATACATTCAATATACAAAGGTGAACCTGAAAATATGGACTCCTTTTATTATTTTTAATAAGTCTGCCAAAAATAGTCCGATTATTATGAAACTTGAGCATAATTAAGACAACTGTATCCCTTTCGAATTCAGAGACTCAAATTTCAATTTTCTCACTATTAAAGTTGCGCCTTGTCTGTGGCGCTTGTCGATTGCCGATTACCGTTGCAATAGTCACTTCGTAGCGCGATTGCTGAACTCTGCTGCAAAAATGCCGTTCAACTAAGATAAAAATGAGATGATTATGATGCACATCTTAACGAGTTTCCCAACAAATGATGGATTTTGGCGAATTTGAAGAATCTTTAACAATGCTAGATAGTATAGCGGCATAGATTTTTCAATGTATTATACCGCTTTTTTTTGCAGCTTTTAAAGTTCAGACCGAAAATGATGCATTACTTCGATAAAATAGCCACCCAAAATTGGAGGGGTGGGGAGAGAAAGGGGCGCTAATATATGAAGACTTTTGACCCCTGCTTTTTTGACAATTACCACCCTGCGTTATATTGCACAAAATGAATCACATTCACATTTCGTTTCACTGATGTTCGACCTGCCCCCGCTTTCCTAAGGTAAAATTCATGTTCCGCACTCAATTAAACCTTTTCCTGTTCATTATTAGTTGCTGAAAATGAATCTTCAAAACATCACACTTGGAACAGTCATCGTTTGTAGGCAAATGAAAATGTAAATTGAATTCTTTGTTGAATGTTCGCCGATAAATTGGCTCTTTTACGGGGGACATGTTTACGATGAGGCAATGCTCTTTATACAAGTTGTACATGAATCGAACATTTAAATTGGATGGTAAAAATCTTCTGGTTTGTTTTTCAGAACTTGTCTGCGATTGGCAGGACGGAAAGGACGATATGTGTTCACGCACAACGTTTAATCTTTCGTCGGAAATTTTATTGCCTGGAATACGGCGTCCCCGATTATCTGACCCAGGTTGTGCGTCCGATGCAAATTTTTTAATGGCCCTCGTCATTCTTCCATCAGAAATTTGAAGAGTTTTCAGAAAATATGGCTTGCAAACATCGACACTTCTTCCTTGAACTTGGAAACGATAACGATTGCTTGACATCCTTCGTGGACGACTCGTTGAAATTTTTGCATGTCTCGTCTTAGGGGCTTCTTGTGTGATCAAGCCACACATGAAAACATTTTGTGCCGAGAAGGAACCCATCTTCCAGAACGTATCAAAAATATGTCTTCGTGATGTTTCATCAATCTTCTGAAAGCAGTTTTTCCTACAACCACAATCTGGATTTTGGAACACCTTACGTTCAACTTGATTACTCTTGGAATTTGTGTACGCCAAGCCCGAATTCCTTGCAATCTTTCGTTTTTCAGCTTTACTCTCTTGTTTTTGTCGTTTTTTTGTTCTATTGAATTCCTTGTTAAATGTTCGCCGATAAATAGGCTCTTTTACGGGCGTCATGTCAATGGTGAGGCAATGCTCTTTATACAAGTTGTACATCAGTCGAACATTTAAATTTGGTATTGGGAATTTTCTATCTGGGGTTTCGGAAGCCGAATGTGTAGAAATCGTAGAAATCTTCTGTTTTGGTTTTCGGATCTTGGGCGGGAAGGTCGATATGTGTTCACGCACAACATTCATTCTCTCGTCGGAAATTTTATTGGCAGGAGTGTGGCGTCCTCGATTATCTGACCCAGGCTGTGCGTTGGATGCAAATTTTTTAATGGCCCTTGTCATTCTTCCATCTGAAATTTGCAGAGTTTTCAAAAAATACGCCTTGCAAACATCGATACTTCTTTCTTGAACTTGGAAGCGATAACGATTGCTTGACATCTTTCGTGGACGACTCGTCGTCGAATTTTTTGCATGTCTCGTCTTAGGGGCTGCTTGCGTGATCAAGCCACACATGAAAATATTTTGTACCGAGAAGGAACCCATCTTCCAGAAAGTTTCAAAAATATGTCTGCGTGATGCTTCGTTAATCTTCTGAAAACAGTTCTTCCTGCAACCACAATCTGAGTTTTGGAACACCTTCCGTTCCACTTGACTACGCTTGCAATTTGTGTACGCTAAACCCGAATTTCTTGCCCTCTTTCGTTTTTCAGCTTGACTCTCTTGTTTTTGTTTTTTTGTTCTTGGTGCTTGAACTACGTCTCTCTCGTCCACTTTATCTTCTCCTATAAAAACGAAGTATTGGTTTGAGAATCTTAGAAGAACATTTGCTGCACTGACAACTTTCATCTCAGCAACTTTCTAATTGACTGTCTAAATTATCATAACACACCTCTAGTTTCTGAACGCTCGGATTCAGCAGGCACCCATTCGGCACTACTTCTTATATTCACCAGAGGATCATGCTCACTTTCTGAACCTAAATGACAGCGGAGGAAACAAAATATTTTAGATAATCTTAAAGCTAACCTTTTTTTCAATTACTGGCCATCTCAGCTACTTTCAAAATATTGATTATCATTATGAATATCAAAACGCACCTGGGTCCATATTCACTGATTGCACGTTTGTTTCTGGACGTTCCACAACCGGCTCCCATTCGGCGTTACTCTTGATATTTTCCAGATTGTCACACTCACTGATGAAGGCATCCATGATGAAAGCGGGGAAAGCAAAAATTCTGCTTGTGTGGAACTTATGATTAAAAAATGGCACACATTTGCAA
The DNA here is from genome assembly GCA_034698785.1 of Mycogona germanica. Classification (NCBI taxonomy): domain Eukaryota; kingdom Metazoa; phylum Arthropoda; class Diplopoda; order Chordeumatida; family Chordeumatidae; genus Mycogona; species Mycogona germanica. The sequence continues at coordinate 61,251 of JAQGBY010000080.1, forward strand.
AAAAATCATAACACATACACCCGACATTACCATAAACTCATAGAGGTCTGTGACGCTTTAGTATTTGTCGCTTACTGACAGTGACGTCGCTCATCGGTGTCGCTCTTCTATATGACGCTCCAGGTATCCTATATCTGACGCTCCAGGTTCCCTATATCTGACGCTCCAGGTATCCTACATCTGACGCTGCTTGTAGTTGACGTTCCCCATGCGTGACGCGTCCCCTACCATTGTACGGCTTTGGTGCTCTCTATTGGCGTCGGTGGTATACAAAAGTCGCCTTTCCCCTAGCGGCAGAATTTGGTAACATAATATTTTAATTCAAAGCCGTACGTACAGTATTGTCCCATTATTCACAGACAAAAAATGAAACAAGTTGTGTCAAAAAGTTTGTAACGCCGTGAAAAGTTAATTTTCATCTAGAATAATGAGATGAGAAACAATTTTATCAGAAAAATAGAACCCTTTTAGAAGTATCTAACCGAAAGCGCGTAAAATCGTCATGTAACTTCATACACCGTTGCTTTGCCGCTGTAACCATGACAACCAACCTTACACAAACTGCTGTTTTTGATCATTCAAGCCACTTGTTTTTTCGTTTAACGTGAATCAAAGCAATCTAAATAATATGTATTCGACAGATGATGTTCCCGTAAGTTGATCGAATAGATGGTTGAACAACTAGATATTCGGATGTTCTTGTCTGCCTTGTGTCACAGGGATTCTCATCTGATGCCAATCGATCTAGAAACCACAATGGGGTTTATTTTACAGACGAACTCAGAGGACCAGAAGACGACCGATCTTGTTGCAGCACCAAAAGATAAAAAAGCACAGGGGGAACTGAGTAATGCTTTATCGGTTCGAACAACTGCAAGACAGAAAAAAGGTTTGTTTGGGTCTGCTGCCATGAGATTGGGTTAAGTTGGGGCTTATTTGTGCTTTAAAATTATTTTTATTTCAGTCATTTTGAAAAAGAGAAGATTTGTGCCTCTTGATTATTGGTTCGTGTTTGATTGCGTGACTTTTATTTGTTGGGTTGATCTTTTAGTTCCGGAGATACCTCAGATTGAACACCGGAATTGGCTTATTCATTTGCATTTTTTGAGAAAAGATATCGACGTTTGCAAACGTCTTATCAAAGAGCAGCTAGCCGAATCGCAGGGAATGTGCGAATATGCCTTATACGTACAAGGTGATTGGGGGGATAATGGGCGTTAGCAAAGTTTATTGATTCTGTACGATTTTCTTGAATTATAATATTTTGCGTTTATTATAGGTTTGATCATGAGACAGGAAGGAAAATTGCAAGATTCCCTGGAACAATTTCAAACGTGTATGGTGCTGAATTCCAAAAATGTCGAGAACGTCAAACAAGTAGCTAAATCACTGTAAGTAATTCATGTCATTTGTTTCCTTGCCATATTTTAGAGATACAAATCTGGATACAATAAAAAGAGGTGTTTAATAACATAATGATGAGTTTGGGACACCTCCGAACGAAAGACTAACCAGAATGGGACCATCACAATTCGGGACAAAAAGGTTCCTAAAGCAATCTAATTTTCGGGTGTAAATTATGATAATAAACAAAATCATTTTTCTCCTTGCAACAGCTTTCTTTTGGGGAGACATAAATCGGCAGCATCAGTATACGAAGAAATTGTTCAAGTTAACAAGGATTGGGTATTTATTCTATTTATTTTGTAATTACTTCAAGTCAAATCATTTTTAAAAAGAAAGTATTTGTTAAAATAGAAGAGTCATGGTTCAACCCCCTGTCACCCCCTCGGCAATTTGTACTTTACCTGATTTTACCAAGCATTTAATTTCTTCCATGTTTTAGGATGCTTGGCACAGTCTCGGTGAATGCTACTATAAGCTTATGAATTTGGATAAGGTAGGTTCATTCATTTAGTTGAACTTATTGTATGGTAGATAATACCGTACGCTTGACTTATATTAATGAAATAATATGTTACTGCAATTCGTTGAAAAAATGTCCGATAGTGAAAGACAATTTATTTCGTCGGTTACAGTAGATAATACAAAAGCACACGCTTTCGACCGCTAGGTCATTTTCAAGTGATTGACGATCGCAGGGATGACGATTTGCAGTCATTTGAAATTGACCTAGAGGTCGAAAGCTCGTGTTTTTTGATCGTCTCCACTGTAACCGACGGAATAAATTGTTTTTCACTATCGGACATTTTTTCTTCTAATTACATTTAACATCGTCTTTTTGTTGTAATATTTTATTAAGTTCCTCATCCGTCTTGGCGTGCAATTGCACCTTTTCATTCTAATCATTAAGTTTTTGAGAAACCATTTTGTAAGTTTATTTTCGTAAACTAAGAGTACATCTATTAGATAAAAATGTACTTGCTTCTTTCGCTTATTTTTATTTCAGGCCAGAGATGCTTTTCGGCAGGCATTGCAACTGAATAAACGTGAAGAAACCTTCGTCAGCTTTGCGCAGGTGCTTACTGAACGAAAGGATTTTGCGTTAGCAGTGGACGTTTACAAGAAGGCATTAGAGTAAGTTCGACTCTGGACAATACTTGCCATCTTTTCAACATATTGTTTAAACTGAAATTTGAATATTGTAATCTTGTGTCGGAATGAAATTCTCTTGTATCTTCCATGTATTTACTAACCTTAAGTGGTTTTTTGTATGTTCTGTTGCTTCTTTATGTCTAGTTATTTTGCGAACAGTCCGAAACTGCACACCTCTATTGGAATCTTGTATCTGAAAGCCGGCGCCCATTCCAAGGCATTCGAACATGTGGGGACGGCCCTCACTTTCGAGCCAACCAATCTGAAAGCACTCCTGGCGGCCGGAACGATCATGCAGTTGAACGGGGACCACGAAGTGGCGTTGTCAAAATATCGGCTGGCTGTTGCCATTGCTCCGGATAGCGCACCGCTGTGGAACAACGTTGGCATGTGCTTTTTCGGCAGGAAGAAGTACGTGGCTGTAAGTCAAATTTTTGACACAAATAATTAAATTCTAACCATTCTCCATTTCAAATCCATTTTTCCCCCGGGAGTGTAAACACGATCACCACAACAGGATTATTTTATCTTTACTCTTTCTCTTTCATACTTATTTATTGTCAGTCGTATTTTTAATCTACCTATAGGCGATTGGGTGTTTAAAGAGGGCGTCGTTCTTAGCGCCGCTGGAATACAAAATCCTATACAACCTCGGATTGGTCCATTTGACCATGCAGCAGTACGCGTCAGCTTTCCATTTTTTGAGTGCCGCCATTAACTTGCAGCCGACCATCGGTCAAACATTCATGTTGCTTGCTGGTGAGTCGAATATTTTGGACATTGTGTGTATTTTTGGTTGAACAATGTTGCAAGAATGAAAACAGAAACGCCCATGTTTTCCACATTAATTTCCAGTGACTTTGAGTCATCTGGAAGACGATGATAATGCCCGATTGGCTTATGAACAGGCTATAGAGATGGATAAGTAAGTAACGTATTCTATTTCTTTTAAGTTCTCATACATGAGTTACTTAACTTATGTATTATTACAAGAAAAAAAAATACAAAGGAAATCATTGTTCGATTAATCATGAAAATATTTATGAAGGTTAATTGTCATGAATGGTCTGTATATAGAATCGATCCCGTGATCAGTCTCAACTACGCGATATACCTGTACAATCGAGGAGACCATTCCCACAGTGTCCAGTATCTATCCTCCTACGAATGTAGACTTGCCAGATTCTGCCAAGGATCCCAGTGTGAAACAGACCAAGAGGCACGTAACATTTAATGACTATTACGATATGACTAACTTCATGATTGGCACGATTTGGCTACTTTATTAATTTTTATAATCTTATTCATCTTCAGCACCTCATTATTGCAAATCAGCTAGGGGTGGCGCTCGCCAACGACGAAGCCCGCCACCACACGTCCAAAGCACAGCCTTCGAACAAGCTGCACTCTACAGCAACGACCTCTGCTAGTGAAAAATAACGTCCCGCTTGTTAGAAAAGGTATCAGTGTTATTCGAAATGTGTGATGACGATTCACAGACATATTTCCTGTACAGTTATTTACGTATAATTTTCCTGCATTAAAAAAAATCCCAAATCCTGCTTTATGTTTGGATTCAATTACACAATTCAGGTCCATGAATATTGAAGCATGTTAAAATAGTAAATAAATCATGAGCCAATATTTCGAAATCGTTAGCTCCGTTTGCAGATCTTTAAAGTAAACTAAATCGATAGAAGAATACATTTTAACAAATTATAAATTGTTATCCGTATCCTAGGTAATGTAAGTAAATTCTTACGTCTGCAGGTTATTAAAGTAAACTAAATCTATATAAGAATACATTTAACAAATTATAAATGGTTATCCATATCCTAGAGTAATGCAAGTAAATTCCTCTTCGTGTTGAATTGTTCTCTTAATTAGTATGCAAAATTTTAATAAGCAAGATTAAATAAATAAAAATGATCAAGCGCAGGCGATCAACTGAATGACGATTTACTAGTAGTACTAGTGATATTTTGACGACGTAAAACTTGTTTTATAACTAGTCTGACTCGGCATAGTGCAGTAGGAATGCCTTATATCTGAATATTGACTGCTTTGAAGTTCCTGATTGGCGGATCATATGTTCGATATTCGTGATGTGGTGAATTTCTGGTCCTGTCGTCAGTAGTATCGCCCTTTTCGCCAGTTTTTGCGAAGTGAAATGTATCTGTTCGCATCCTGTCTTGGTTGCTTGTCACATAGTCTTTGTTGGCGTCCTCCGTCGACTTGATAAAGCGTGCGAGCATTCGGGCGTTGAATTTCTGTTCACGCGCTTCTATGAGACTCTCGTAGCGCTCCAGATCCGCGAGGAGTGATTTGGATGGATGTAGGTTGGCCAGGATGAGAAAAACCATGACGAATGCGTAGAAAATTCCAACCACCTAAACCAAGATAATGCACATTGTTATATTGAAAACAAGCATCTCTGCCAAAAGTCACCAACAAATAGATAGATAAAATAGAATAGATAGAATATGTGAAAAATGTCTCTAGACACATTCTCAAATTTCTACATTCAAAGTTTGACCAATAATGGAGCTGCACAATCGATACGCACAAATTATGTTCAAGAATACTATAATGATCAATTGTTCGATTAGAGGAACCGTACACATGCGATATTATTCTTTAGGTAAAGCATAGATGATTAAATTGAAGTTATAATGAAATTTGTTATGCAAAATGTAGCACATACGAATACGGGTACGAGTTTAATTTCATTGAATTTTTACTAATTACAGTATTTTAATATATATATATAAACTTTCCTATTACAAAAGATCAATAATAATTTTTTAATGTATTGGATAGTTTTGAAAATACATTTTTTCACCAAGTCGTTAGGTGTTATTCTTGACAAATAATTAAATTATTACCACAGCATATAGCAGAGAATCGTCGGGTTCTTCTTCGTCCTTGCCTTTCGGGTCTTTCCCCGAATTTACTTGATGGACAGTGGCTGTGGATGCCAATGCCGCTTTAACCAAAATTGGTAGCACAACGCTTTTGCATACGCCATAGCTGTTGGTGACATCACTTTCGTAATATCTGCGAAGAAAAGTGCCACAAGATATCCTTTCAGTTCAATAATGACTCACAGATAACACTAAGTTTTCGATTATTTTACAGTATAATCAGATTTCCATAATACTTTTGTTAGCGACTAGGCAACGGATAAACTAAAAGTAATGCGCATAAAGTAAATAAATAATGACAGGACATGAATGGGGGTGTTCTCTGTACTGTATGTATACTTACGCTTGCCGTTTGCATGGAATATACTTGCCATTGTTGTCCACGATGTGGCGAGATTCTTGGGATGGAACCATAATTTGTGACTGCTAAATGCTGACCGTAATTTGTCACTGAAAACATTTGCGAATTTGATTATCTGTCATAAATTTGAAATGGTTATGGAATAGGAATGCCAAGGTCCGTCTTCTCAGACTCCATCACTCTGGCTGCGGCCCCGCCTTCCGTTGCTAGGATACCAAAGATAGGAGCGATGACGTCATCGGCATTTCTCGTAGTCTATGCCAATCTATCTCTGTATCATTATCATCGTTATACCAATTACTTTCATAGCCACGCCTAGTAAGCCAATATGTACCTTTTTGTTTTTAAAAAACTGGCGTTAGTAAAAAAACTGTAATAAACTTAAATTACGGATCCATGGATGATGTTTGATGTATTGTGCATCGATATTGATTGCAATTCGGGAGGGTGGTTCAAAAGTGAACGCATTCATATTGAGAGGAAATGGTTTACGAATTAAATCTGATATTTTAAAAGATATTCACGAAAGGTATGTGCTTAAAAAATAAGGGACGCTTGTCGCATTATTTTCTTATTATGTTCTAATTATCTCAATCATTATTTAAAAATATATTAGTAGGAAATATTTATTGAACACGCCTTATCAAATGCAGTTTAGCTGCTAACAACGATTACTAGATGGCGCTACGGATCCACAGCGTTAAAACTCGCAGCGCGCTCATTGGTCCATAAAACCGTTGGTGGTGTTGGCGGAACTATCGATAAATATCGAAGCAAACAACTACTCGTAAACATTTTTTGAAAAGATGGCGTAATCGTTGGTGGCTGCGTCGTTTCGTTTCGTGCTAGCTTTTTTGACAACCATTCGAGCAATGAATTGAGAATCTACCAGTCGCGCTTCTTACACTCGGTCGACGGATGAAGCAGTGCCACTAACGACTCGTTCGGAATAGTAGACGCGAATCCATGATCCGTGTGCCGTGCCCCTGGATCCAATCATACACACGACCTGAAAACACGAACGAGAGTGCGATACGGGGTGTGTCATAAATCTGCATCCGCATTTTGACAACACCTACCAAACCCCGCCACCCTCGAAAAAACATAATACCCGTAATCCACCATGGATCATCCTCTTGGAACCTACATGTGGACGGCCGAATACATAAAAGGTAACTATTTGCGCCGATCCGGTCCGTTTCGAATGTCTATTACTCGTAAAAAGAAACACCCCCAACCTCCAAGGCATGGCTGACATTTCTCTAACCCTTTTAGTATTTTGATTTTCGAAGATATAGTCGTGGGGGGCGTCTTACTGTTTACTTGTCATCAATGCGATGTTACGTTACGGGGTTCTGGCGTTGCAAGCGGAGGAATGTCGTGCCCTCATCTAAAAGAACTTCGAAATTCCAAGTTAAGTACACAGAATGCAGCGTCAGGCTTTTTCCATACGAAAGGGGGAAGGGGTTAGTTTCTTATTTTATCAACCCAAGATGTTCGTTTCACATTTTCCTGTATTTCACTCGCACGTTAGATCAGATGTCAACCTGACAACGTCAGAATGCCTCAAGTCCCGACACGAATTGTGTTGGCATGCAAACAAACGCTCTCCTCGTATGAAATCAATACCGCGCGAAACGGCCAATAGAATTTCCGTCAGACCCTCGACCCTCGTGTGCCATCAATTTTAACTGGTATTTTTGAGTACGCTTCACTCGGGCTTTAAGAATGACGTCCCGGGTTTTATGACGCGTCCTGGCATTGGCCAATGTCAACAAATGAATGTCACCTGGCGTTCAGACAAGAGATAATACAGTATTTCTGCGCACTTAAATGAATGACGGCGGCAGGTGCTGGGTACATTCCTAGCGCAAAGAAAAGATAGGAAAGGTGATGCTTTGAAATTGTCACAATTTGATTCGATTGGTACGAGAATTCCGTACAGGTGAACTCGTAATACTGTCACTGTCGCTTTTTTCAAATGTTCTTTAAGAAATTCTGAGGTCATGTTCCCAGCCTAACGAAAGACCCTTAAAGCTGAGTTTTTCGTTCTTTTTTCAATGGGCTTCATACAATACAATTGATGACACAAACAAAATTATCGAAGAGGAATTTCAAAACTAAGAATGAAAAATATGTTCCGTTTATTGATTAGGGTTCGAACGCTGTTCGCTGTCCTTCCGCAATTAAGTTAACATAGTTAGTAAAGATTTTATTGATGCTCAAAAGTTGGTCAGGAATTTTTACTGCGCATTGAAAAGTGGACCATAAATTAAAGTCATCAAATTACCAGCACTCTTTATCATTAAGTTTGTGGCCGGTCAAGAAATTGAATTTGTTGTGTGTACTACTCTTAGCCAGTTAGTTGACACCAATTTTCAGTTGCTTGCACAAACTGGGCGCGTTTTGACAAATTTCGACATCTGGGCAGCCTCTTTTGTCGGGACATTTAATGAACTTGTTTCTGTTTTTAAATGTCAGTTGGGCCTTGTGTTTTATTTGATCGCTTCGTGTGTGGACAAATTCTTAGTCAGACGTGATAAGATTGCAAACACTCTTCGCCGCTTTTGTAAAAGATCTTTGTTGTGGGAGAGCCGTGTGGCCACCGTAGTTGTACTTTGTTGCGTTATGCGGTGCCGAAATTATATATATATACATTAAATATGGAGCAACAGTTTGCGGTGAGACACAGGACCTTGTAGAATGAATAAATGAAAACTAACTCGATGCTCGCAAGAATTGAAAACTGCGATCCTGATTTTTCTTTTACCGTTCATTACGTGCGCTAATGCTGATAGGGTTGCTCTGTACGCACATGTGGACAGAAGTAAATGGATCGAAATTAGTGCACATTTCTTTCCGTTAATTGCTTGAAAAGTTAGCAGAAATCCCGAAATGGTATGTTTTTGTGTGACTTTAAAATTCAAGCGTGAGCGAGGTAACTGGTCTGCTTTAAGAAACCGTAAGTCTTCGTCAAGAGTCTTTAACCTTTTAAAAGTTTGTTTTAAAGACGCCTGGTTATTTGATATTTCGTTTTTTTAAATGATATATTTAACCTCCTGAGACCTAAACCTAAGAGGTCAATATATACTCGAGTTGAAAGGGTCCCCACCCCAAAAAAAATATCGTGTGCTTTCTGTAGCAATTTGGATCGACGTGGCAATCATTTTTGTGTATTCACTGTAAATTTCAATTTCTCGTGGCTTTAAAAAGTACAAATATTAGCAGATAACTGTTTAATAAATGCAACTAATATTTTTTATGGGGATTCTTTATTGATCAACTCAGAAATGTTTTTATGTCTGCACAGAGCATAGTTTAGTTTTAGATCATAGTTTTAAAATCGAGCGTTCACTTATCTGGTTTTTTAACTGGTGGTTGTGATACGTGTTGTATACAATTGCTTTGAATGTGCGCTTGATATATCTTGCCTCCATGTAAAAAGATTTCTGTTTTTACGTGTATTCGATTACAGTGCACCGGTCATGCTCTGAAAGTAGAATGTCACCGGCGTCTGTAGTACATACAAGTGCATGTATATCATCCCTGGCATGAGTTTTCCGTAGATTGGCACAACATTGTACAACATTTGTATGCATGCGTGTGTCATGTGAGATGCCGATCGCGATGAAAAATGGTTCGGTAATATCATTACATTCTAGGCCGCGTATATTTCAATATCGCCTTATTGACGTATGTAGCTAGCTCCCTGGAATTTCTATCCCACTGTCAACTCCTACACATTCCCCCACGCTAGAACTAATATGTAATTACTCTTAAAACGAACGACCCGGACGTCTCACTTGGTTGAGAGACCGAGTTGTTGGGTGCGATAGTCGCGGGCTCTCGATTATTCGGTTAGTACTGGTGAAAATGTGCATATCACATAGTGCCTAATCACCAAGAGGGATACAGAAAATCCTGTAGTGATATTACGCTACAGTAAATTTAAAAAAAATTGTCCCCCCCCCTCATATAATCGAATGTCTGCCCAAACTGTCATATCGTTTGAATATCGTTACTGCTCTAAAAAAAATGTTCTGTTGTAGATGATACTGTACAAAAGGGTTAGTTCCTCAAATATGTTTTCCATTTTTAAATTA